>MJUT01042360.1:38360-48443 GCA_002080005.1 Gigantidas platifrons | reverse complement strand
CTTTCAAATTTAGCCATTTTTTGAACTTGCGTGCTTGCAAAAATGATATTTGTTTTATTTATCATGGGAACCTCGAGTTTAGAAGCTAGAAATATAAGGTTTGTGAATAGTAATTGATCCAGAGTTCAGGAATCCAAATTAATTCCAGCAAGTTGACCACAAAATATTATTCGCTGGTAAATTTGGTGTCGAACTCCACCAATTTCATGTATTTCAGACATTTTACATAGACTGTTAAAGCCAGTGTAAGGGTTTGCCGCCTCGGATTTTCATACACTCCAAAAACCTCGAATATTTCACGGTTGTCATTCATTTTTTATCTCATTTAATTTGGCTTAATTCAAAGTCCCATTTTCAATTCCGGCAATTAACATGCATGCAGTTATAAAAAATTATCTTCTATATAGATCATATGAAAATGCAGACAATCGAATTGCCGCCATCTTAGATATGCAAATTAGCAAATGTAATGTCATTTCTGGATATATGAAGGGTAAGGAGTTCCTGCTCCACTAGTGGCACCCGTCGTGTTAATCTAGTTACAAACCCTGTGATAAGTCATGAATGGGGAGAGGACCGGGAAGTGTTTACGACAGATCGAATATATCCGTGATTATTTGTGACACAGATATTCCATAGCGATCAACAAAGTCACGGTGGCTACCCCAAAACTTTCGAAATGATGACATCATAATTGTGTAATTCTTATCGCGGTCTCAATTTAATTCGCAATGACAAGCAAGAAGATAAGCCATGTTTGCTGTTATATTTTTATTGTCGGTGAAAAATGGTAACATGTTTGTTGTTGCGTGGTAATGTTGGCTGGTTGATTGGTTGGATGGTTGGTTGGTTGGTTGGTTGGCTGGTTGCCCAAATTCACATTCTGCTAGTGACAATACTCTGTTTGTTGTGAATGCTTATTTTGTGTGTTGATAAATTTCATTATTACAGACAGCTCAAACTGCTATTTATAAAAAGTTGTGGAACAAGATGGACAGCATGCCACGTGTTAGTGAATTGGATGTTGCCCTTGACTATGTACGGAACGATCAATACGCACTCATGGATGATTACTCCATTTTGGACTATATTATGCTACAAAATTGTGAAACATATGCTATGGCTGGTGAAATATTTAATAATGCTGGTTTTGGATTCGTTCTACAAGAGAATTCAAAATATTTGGAAGATTTCAATGTAGCGTAAGTTTTGGTGTACAAACTTAATATATTTCTTTGTTCTTTTTATGGACCATCACACTCGTATGTTCATTGCATAAAAACATACATCTCACTTGACTACATGTGTGTGCAAGTTGGTTATAAACATTGTATGAGTTTTACCTCCTATACATTTCACGGCTAACGTGTTATGCATAAGGACAGATATATACACTCTGCAAAAAAAATGAAACGCTTAAGGGGATTTAAGGTATTTTAATACATGTATTTTAAATCAAGATTTTCCGTTACACTTTTAGATATCGACTAAGAATGTCTATTATTGAAAAATTAACAGTCCATACTTCAACGGATAAGTTAAAAAAAAGTCAGTTTGTCACAGTTCAGCACACTGCCGGTCACGTTAAAGTTAGTACCGTGTATGACCTTCACGCGCGGCAAACACTGCTCTGCACCGCCTCGGCATAGACTCAATCAAATTTCACACATTTTTTCTTGGTATTGTTCGCCATTCCTATTGCAACATTTGGCGGAGTTGATCGAGGGTCTGAGGTGGAGGTTGTCGCTGGCGCACACGTTTATCCAGCTCATCCCATAGGTGTTCAATGGGATTCAAGTCCGGCGATTTGGAAAGCCATGGAAACACATTGATGCTGTTCTGCTCAAGGTAGTCCATTGTTACAAGCGTTGTGTATGGCCTAGCGTTGTCCTGTTGGAATAACTCCCTCTGTCGGTCAATTACGAGCATGAGGTGAGGTTGGAGAATTTCGTCTCTGTACCTTACAGCCGTTAAATTTTCCGGGACATACACTAGGTCTGTTTTGCTGTCATTTGAGACAGTCGCCCACATCATGACACTACCTCCACCGAAGCTATCCACTTCCTGAACACAAGAGGAAGAGAAACGTTCATTCCGGCGCCTATATACACGTATTCTGCCATCACGTTTCTGCAGCAGAAAACGAGACTCGTCGCTGAACAAAATTCATCGCCAGTTTCGGAATGTCCAGCCCCTTAATCTGTTGCACCAACGGACTTTTTCACGTCTGTGTAACGGCGTCAATATCGCTCCGGAAAACGGCTTTCTATGTCTAATGCCATGCTTTCGAAGCCGTTTGCGAACTGTTTGTGAGCTGATTCTTCGCAATCCAGGTATTCCGGCTGCAGTGGTTGATGCGGCAAGATTCGATTCCGTAGATGAAAGACCCGGATGTACTGATCTTGCCCAGGAGTAGTTATGCGATGTCTTCCACTCCTTTGGCGGTCATTCGTTGAACCAGTTTGTTGGAATATGTTCCATATCCTGGAAATGGTACTCTGGTTAACATTCATAGTTCGTGCTACCTCATTTTGGGACTCTCCGGCTTAATTGGAGACGACCGATAGCGATATTTCGAGTGGCAGGGTCTAACCTTGGCATGGCAGCATATCAACTTAGTAATAAAAGTCAAGCTTCAAACTTTGTCCTTTCATACGCTTTAGTTTTACAGTTAAATTAACCACGAAATGCCCGTGAAAAACGTTACCGAATTTTCCGTGCGATACATGGGATATTCAGAGGCGCTGTGCACATGTGGCCATTAGCCAAATCTAATGGACAGGCATTTAAAATTTTAAACTTACCTTTAAAAAATCAATGATTAAATTGGCCATTTAATTTTACCTAGTAAATCTCAGACTTTGCATTTTGAAAAATAAAAGTAGGTTTTCTTTTTTTTTAACACTACATATACATTGTCGGAAAAAATTGTGCAAACTATTTCTCTTTTTATTTTCTGCTTTGAGTCATATTCATTTTTTAATCCAGAATGTATTAACTAGATTGTGAATTTCAAAATGTCCAAAATAACTGCAACAATCTTCGCTCCATTCGTCTACAAGGGCGTATTCGCTATACTGTTACCATTTGTTATCATTCAATCTACATGAGAGGGCCGTCGTGGTCGTGATCGTATGGTAGTTGGTTTTACAACTAAATGTGCAATCAGTATCTATCAGCAATAATGTTTTGAGTTCGAGTCCCGTTCATGGCGAGGTGTACTCGATACATCATTATGTGATCAAGTTTGTCAGTGACTTGCAACAGGTCGGTAGTTTTCTCCGGGTACTCCGGTATCCTCCACAAATAAAAATGACCGCCACGATATAAATAAAAAACAAATCGAAAGTGGCGTTTAACACCATAAATCTACCTACCTATCAGTCATTTTTAATCTTCATTTTGTAGAATAATGAGGATGGCTGAAGCTGGGTTTATAGAACAATGGAAGAATAAATGGTGGGTTCGTTCTGAGATGTGTACGTCATCAGATAGATCTAGTACTGCCCAGTCATTAGGATTAGACAGTATTTTGGGTCTTTTCTATTTCTACATTTGCATCGTCGGAGTTTCATTCATATTCTTTATCCTCGAGCTATTATGTCGAACCAAAGCACTAAAGCAACGCCTTTATCTGATAAGATCAAACGGCAAAGGAACGAAAACTGTATAGAAAAGTGTGTCTAACACAGAAACTGTTACAACGTAAAGTGTCTGTAACCCAGAAACTGCTACAAACGCAATTAAAGTGTCTCTAATCCAGAAACTGTTACAGCATAAAGTGTCTCTATCCCAAAAACTGTTACAGCGTAAAGTATCTTAATCCCAGAAACTGTTACAGCGTAAAGTGTCTCTAACCCAGAAACTGTTACAACGTAAAGTGTCTCTGACACAAAAACAGTTAAAACGTAGTGTCTCTAACCCAGAAACTGTTATAATGTAAAATGTCTCTATCCCAGAATCTGTTACAATGTAAAGTGTCTCTATCCCAGAAACTGTTACAATGTAAAGTGTCTCTATCCAAGAAACTGTTACAACGTAAAGTGTCTCTATTCCAGAATCTGTTACAATGTAAAGTGTCTCAATCCCAGAAACTGTTACAACGTAAAGTGTCTCAATCCCAGAAACTGTTATAACGTAAAGTGTCTCAATCCCAGAAACTGTTACAACGTAGTGTCTCAATCCCAGAAACTGTTATAACGTAAAGTGTCTCAATCCCAGAAACTGTTATAACGTAAGGTGTCTCAATCCCATAAACTGTTACAACGTAAAGTGTCTCAATCCCAGAAACTGTTATAACGTAAAGTGTCTCAATCCCAGAAACTGTTACAACGTAAAGTGTCTCAATCCCAGAAACTGTTACAGCGTAAAGTGTCTCTAACCCAGAAACTGTTACAACGTAAAGTGTCTCAATCCCAGAAATTGTTACAACGTAAAGTGTCTCTATCCCAGAAACTGTTACAACGTAAAGTGTCTCAATCCCAGAAACTGTTACAACGTAAAGTGTCTCTAACCTAGAAACTGTTACATCATAGAGTGTCTCTAACCCAGAACTGTTATAACGTAAAATGTCTCTATCCAAGAAACTGTTATAATGTAAAGTGTCTCAATTCCAGAAACTGTTATAGCGTAAAATGTCTCTTTCCAAGAAACTGTTATAACGTAAAGTGTCTCTAACCCAGAAATAGTTACAACATAAAGTGTTTCTAAATTTAGAGTATAATTACTATCTAAATATTGTTACTTACTGCATCTATGTAATCAAATGGACCACTGCAAGCTAAGGTTGCACTTTTTAAGGGATATTGTGTAATTGACCAGTAAATGATATGTTGTAATATAATATAAATGAATGATATGTTTAAGCTTGGTGCATTATGGGTCTAAACAATAGATAACTTTAACTGGTCTATTATGATCAGTTATGGAAATACAGGCTCAAAAATTTCCCAAAAATGCCTGTAACGAGTGGCCACTTCATATTTTCCCCCTTTTTTTAAAGGTGTAATGCATTTTTCTCCTAGGAATAACAAAGTTAAGGCCAGTTTCAGTTTATAGAGAATTTTCTCTAGATTCTGTTGGTATGTAACAGGTAGCACATGAAACCCATGCTGTCCCATACGTGAGCCATATTTACATGAAAAGTACATATACTTGATATATAAGATCTTACCTTTAACTGGTATCAAGGTACCTAAGTATAAATAGCTTAGGTTTTGATTATCACCAATTAATGTAGTACTAACCAGACATCAAAGTCAATATGAAAGTCCCATACGTAATACTGCTTTGTCCCATACAAAATTTTATGATAGAAAATTTAAAATCCCTTACTGACTTGCATTCTTTGATCATTACATCTCTAATACATTGATGACTACATAAACATAGGTTTAACTCCTTATATCCATCCAAGAAGTTGTTTATAGAGATGTAAGAGTGTTTTACTCTTTCTTCCCAAACTTAACAAAATATTCCCATTTTGTCAAGAATAAACAAAATAACCAGTCACATTGCTAAAATGCTATAATTTTAATTCTGAACACTTTACTAAATATAGTCTTCATAATGTAATCAGTTTATTCAGTCAAAAATGTGTTGGTTTTTTTTTGCAAGAAACTGGAGTTAATTATATATGTGTTGCTTCTTTTAAGGAAAAAAATACTTATTTGGTGATTCTTTCTGATAATTTTTATATCAAATTTTCATCACCTTATTTCTTTGAAACAATTGGAAGATTTTGATATAGAATGTTATTGTTTCATTTCATTTTAATAAGCATGATCAATTTATTCTTACGTATGGGACAAGCATATGGAAAATAGAACATTTTAAAAATCGTCTATTGTGAATTTTATATAGCAGATATCTTGATAATTATTTCCATTGGTTAAAAGAATGATAAAATTGCATAATCACTATGTTAAATGAAGAATAGCTTAACTTGTGTGATTTTAAAAGAGAAAAAATCAACATTTTTTGCAATTATTTTGAGGCAGCTTGAAAAATGGGAAAATTATCAATAGCTAGCACACCAGAAATCACTGGTTGTTCTATAGTGTTCAAAGCAAACTAGTTCCGATTTCAAAATATAATAAAACAATTGATAAAATCTTTAGAGTAAAGCAATATTAATAATTATAGGTGATTGTCCCATAATTTAATTTAAACATATTTTATTCAGAAAAGTACTGAAAAGGATTGGATAGCAGGACTAGCCTATATATATCCTTGTCCCATACGTACAGATTATTTGACAGCATTATCTTTAAATATATGTTTTTTTCAATCAAAATGATGGGAACTATCCCTGATCAGTAGGAATCTTGTAGGTATGATGTTTGTATTAAAAAATAATCAAAATTTGGAATGATTATAGGTTTTTCATTTTTCACCCTCAGTGGCCACTAAAAGTGCAACCTTATCTTGCAGCAGTCCAAATGCATATATGTGTATTTGCAATCATCAATTAGACAGTCTTTAGTTTTTCCCGGTGACATAAGATAAATGAAGAAAGTATATCGTTTAATTGAACACTTCAACACAAAGGTAAAATGCATGTTAATGGTTGATTGATTGATTTTTGGTGTTTAACGCCACTTTCAGCAATATTTCAGCTATATCATGGCAACCAGTTTTAGTGGTAGAAAAAGCCGGAGCACCTGGAGAGAACCACCGATCATGGGCAAGCAAGTGGTAAACTTTATCACTTACGGCTGCGAGTCAATTGCACCCTTTTTGTAATTTACAAAGCCTGGCGCGAACCCACGCCGTATTGGTGACAGGCTTGTATGAGTAATTAGGTAATCCATCTACCTAACACATTTGAGCCACCCGGGCCGTGCATGTTAATGGTAAGAGTACACAATATCACACAGTCTGGACATTACATTTATTGATTGATTGTTGCTTTACCTCAATTGATCAGTATTTATCCCCTTGCCAACGAAGTTGCGAAGGGATATAATAACGCTACCGTCCGTCCTTCCGTAACATCCTTGTGAACACTTTAGAATCAACATCCTTCAATGGCTTTTGACCAAACTTGGTACATATTTCGTCCTTAAGAGAATCTGGAACCCTATTGATTTTCAAGGTCATAGGTCAAAGGGACAAATTTTTAGGCGAGGGAGTACGCCACGCTTTGCGTTGCCCTTGTTTAACTATACATGTGACTGTGGGTTTACAATCAAAACTCGTTGAAGTAAACAGGTAGTACAGGGATAAGTCTATGGGGTTTATATTACCACAGGTGAAAAAGAGAATATATATATTATATATATATATATATACTTGAAATATATATATTTATATATATATATAGATATATATAATAAATGTTAGTGAACTCGATGAAGACCTGGATCAATTTGCACCACGGCTTAGAATTAAAGAATATCTTCATTCAAAGAAAGACACAAGTGAAGACATATCTATAGACGAATCGGACATAAAAGAAGTCATTGATATTCCAAGATTTGTCAAGAAAAGTAATTGGATCCCGAAACCTAGCAAAAATACCAGGCTAGAATCCGTCATTGACCTAATTAAGTCAGATATCAAACGAAATGCTGACGTATATGTCCCCAAGACCGACAACTTAACTCAGAGAGAAAGATCAGCCCTTAGGGATTTACGGGAAAGAGATGATATTATTATTAAACCAGCAGATAAAGGGAGTGCAGTAGTAGTCATGGATAAAACAGTATATTTACAAGAAGTTGAAAGACAACTGTCTGATTGTCGATTCTACGAAAAATTAGATTCTGACCCCACACTGGATATTACGCAGAAGATCAAGCGAGCCTTACAGGCTATGCATGTTCGTAGCCACATAGACGATAAGACCATGAAGTACCTTACTCCAGAGGATCCCAAGCCAGGCCGCTTCTATCTGCTGCCTAAAATTCACAAGGAAAACAACCCGGGGAGACCGATTGTGTCAGCCAATGGTCACCCACCTGAAAAGATATCGGAATTTATCGATTTTCACCTTCGGCCGTTCGTTGAAAACCTCCCATCACACATTAAAGATACTACCGACTACTTGAAGAAAATGGAAAATTTAACCATTCCAGAAAATATCACGCTTGTTACCATGGATGTAACCTCCCTTTACACGAACATTCCCCATGACGACGGAATTGCCGCATGCAGAAAAATATGGGAACAACGAACAGTTCAAGAACCCCCAACAGAATGCTTAGACTGAGCGCACGTTACTGCGACGCCGTTTAAATAACCTTAGTTTCTGATTTAATGTGATTGTTATTAGTTTTTATGATGCCGTATCTACATAATCTTTATATCATAATAAACCGTAGGATATGAGAAATAATTTTCCGACAATATTTATGAAATATATTGATATTTATTCTGTCGTGTCCCACCACGGAACCCCGCTTCCGTATTAAAAACGTTCCGTCAGATGTAACATTTCTGTTACAAATTGATAAGATTTTCGGGCATTTCACGAAAACGCATGCACGGAAATCGCACCAAATCTGCTAAGAAAGTAAACTTCAAGATTCTTCCAACGTAATGTCTCGATGGCCGTTTTCTGTTAAGGTTTTTTGTTTTTATCCGCATGTATTTAAGTCCATTCAATGTGTCAGATACTGAACTGCAATGCTGATCACCAACTTTAAAGGCTTTTCCCGATAAATTTAGGTGAAGTTGAGTAAATATTTGTTCACTGTTATGCAGATCTATATTGTAAGATATAATACAAGAAATTTTGAAGATGACTTTTGAAAGATAAAGAAATATTGACCGAAATACGCAGTCTGAATGAATGTCCACTTCTTAATTTTACTAAAAAAAACAACGTCGCTTGGAATTTTAACGATTTATAACGCAGCACACAAATAAATCATCGACATTTGTATGTGCCAAGCAGTTAGTTCTATTCAAAGGCTACCATTAATACCAATCATGAGTATATTAAAATTAAAATAAACACGAACAGAATAAAATGCCAAGTCTGAATGGATTGTATACTTCAACAATTTCGACGTCAAATGCGTTTTCAAGACTTTTGTGAATTTTGCGCCTGTTAGCGTCGAAAACGTAAATAGTTTTTCCGTTGCTTGTACCAGGAATCTGATCACATTTGTCAATTAAAAGAAGAAAACTTGGAAAATCAAATACCGGAACCACACTACCTTTAGATCTAAAAATGACAACATTTTAATGTTCTTTTTAAATACCGAAAATACGACAAACTTTCTATTTAAAACCAAAATATAACATTATTTCGACTGTCTCACGGGAAATTTTAATGTATTAATATACTTATATATATGTCCTTCGGTTGTTAAAGTGGTTCCTACTTTTAACAAAAAATTATCACTTAAGTTCCACTTGTGAAGCAGGTACAACATTTGGTTTAAAGCGTCACAACGTTGAAAACGTCGCTTTTTAGCGTTACGTTACGTTACGCAACATCTTGCGTTCAGTCAAAGTGGAGATGCTTACACTGGTTCTAAAAAACAACAATTTTACTTTTGACGGAAACCACTATCTTCAAATAAATGGAACAGCTATGGGGACCAAAATGGCACCCTCCTATGCCAACATTTTTATGGGGGACCTAGAAGAACGATTACTCCTCTCGTCACTTAAACAACCTCTTTCATGGTTCCGGTTTATAGATGACGTTGACATGAAGTGGATACATAGCGATAAAGAGCTTGATGAATTTTTCGAACATGCCAACAGTATCCACCCGTCTATAAAATTCACACACGAAGTATTGAAAACCAAAATAGCCTTCCTTAATACTACCACCACGGTCAAGGAGGGCAACGATAACTGATTTATACTCTAAACCTACAAACAAACATCAATACCTTTCACCCAGTAGCTGCCATCCCAAGCAATGTTTTAAGAGTATCCCATTCAGCCAAACCATTAGGATAAAGCGAATATGCTCCACCGCTGAAACCACCAAGCAAAGACTAGGAGATTTACGCCATCATTTGAAAAGACGGGGATATAAGGACAAAGTTATAGATAGTGGGTTTTCAAAGGCCAGTGAAATTAACAGAAATGACCTCCTGAAGTACAAAGAAAAAAACATAA
>MJUT01042352.1:308417-322098 GCA_002080005.1 Gigantidas platifrons | reverse complement strand
ATACTGAATTTTCCCCCCGGAAAACCAAGTATGTGTTAACACATACTCATTTTTCCCCCATACTAGTTTCCCCCCCTCTCCTATTTTAATAGGGTTTTTCTTGTGTACACTTCTATTCATGTATATGTTGGAAGACATAATAGTTAAATGTGGACGAAAGAGGGTATCAACAATGATGATAGTAATAACTAAGGCAAGCATGAACATGGAGTGAGAACGGATAAGGAGGTAGGAGGAAAGGATGGGAAAACACTTTTGAGTGATAAAGCGGTCTTCCTTAGTGCAAGTGAGAAAAACTTAAGTTTGCCAAGTGCTGGAAGGCACAACTGACAGGTATGAGGAAGAGGGAAGGAAGGAAGGAATATAAAGAGAAGATTAGAGAGGACGGTGGGAGAATGGCAAAAAGATGATGCAGAGAAAGGAGTGATAGAGGTATAAAATAAGGAGGAGTCAATATGGAAAAGGATGGAGATAGTGAGGAGGATAATGATGAGGAAGATGTGAAACAAGTAGTGAAGAGGAGATTTGAAGGAAGAGGATAGAAAGGATGAAGTGACAAAGGTAAGCAAGGAGGAGAGAAGTAGTGAGGAGGATGTAATAAGGATGAGGTTGATGAGGACGAAGAAGAAAAGTATATGGAGAAGATAATTAGGAAGAGGATGGAGAGGAAGGAGGGAGAGAGGCAGTCAGGAGGAGGATTGAGAGGAAGGAGGGAGAGAGGCAGTAAGGAGGAGGAGGAAGAGGGAGAAAAGTAGAGAAGAGGAATAAGGAGGGATAGAGGTAGTGAGGAGGAGGAGGATGGGAAGGAAGGAGGGAGAGAGGTATTGAGGAGGATGACTGAGAGGAAGGATGGAGAGAGATGGTGAGAAGAAGGATATATAGAGAGGTAGTAAGGAGGAGTGAGAGAGGTAGTGAGTACGTGGATGGAGAGGAATGATGGAGGAGGTAGGAGGGAGATAGGCAGTGAGGATGAGGAGGGAGAGAGGTAGTGAGGAGGAGGATAAAAATGAGAGAGAGTAGAGAAGAGGAAGAAGAAGAAGGGAGAGAGGTAGTGAGGAGGAGGATGGGAAGGAAGGAGGGAGAGAGAGAGGTAGTGAGGAGGAGGATGGAGAGGAAGGGTGAGAAAGGTAGTGAGGAGGACGACTACTTTGATATATATTTCCCCCGACAATGCTTTCAGTGGTTCTTGAAAATCGATCAATCAGAATGTTCAAAGTCTCCTATCGATCTGCACCAAAATGACCACGCTTGTGTAGTACCTCATATTGAACACCCTCAAAGTTAAATTGTTTAATTATGTTCAGTGGTTCTCAAGGAGATGACGAAAATGTAATTCATAGGTTTTCAAAGCAATTTTCACCTTCGCTGTCGACCATTTTGAATTTCCGATCGTCATAAAAAGCATTATCGCCTGTAAAGGACTCTGAAATTTCAAGACAATGTTTACAACCATAATATGCAGGTCAAGTTCAATTTCAGCCAGATCCCATATACGGCTTGGAAGTTAGGCCTACTTAGCTGAAAGAGGAGAACTCCGTGTTCTCAGACACATTCTTCTTTTTTTTATTTTTACGAATCGCATGAAAAGTAATAACACTTGCGTAGGATATAATAGTGAACTCCTCTGCCAAGTGTGGTTAAATTCTGTTCAGTGTTTTTTCAAGTAGACCATGAAAATGTTGCTTTACATATGGTTTCAAAGCAACGATTTTGAATTTCCGATGGGCTCAAAAATTAACAAGACCTGACAAGGACCTTAAAATGAACATACAAATCACGTTTCCATACCATCGCTTCAGTGGTTCTTGAAAAAAGATTATTGAAAAACTAACAATGTTTTCAATGTCTCCTGATGACCATTTTTTTAACGAATCGGCATAAAACGTAGCAAAATTGGTGTAGGATAGGACCTCATAGTGAACACCTCTGCTAAGCGTGGTTTAATTCTGCTCAGTAGTTCTCAAGAAGATCCAAATGTGAAATGTTAACGGACGACGGATGACGGACAAGTGATGCCACAAGATCACCCTGACTGTTTAGTTGGGTGAGCTAAAATACAAAAGGAGACCAAATGAACAATTTATTGAATAAAGAACAATGCATTTAACGTTTCTGGAAAAAAGAACAGAAACTAGTAATAATCAATATGCAAATAGTTATCATCAAATCGGATGTATACCTATTAAGTACCACTCCAGTTAAGAATTATGCAATATGTGATTCATTGGTTGAGAGCTTACATATTTTTTTGTGCGTTTTGTTTAGAATACAATACCATATGCGTGTGGTTCTTTTTACAAATAAATCCTGGTCATGGGAGGTAAGAATTTGATAGAATGCTTTGTAAAAATAGACAAATTTGTGAAGAAATACAATAGAACTTATTACACATTAAAGTTCGAGTATCTGACCAGTCACTTTGAAAGAATTGTTATCCATTTCGTTTTATACACACAAAAAACTATAAAATATAAGAAAACGTAAAAATACGAAGCCTTTTAATGGATGTTTTGTTTTCTTTCAAAATTGCATGGTTCTTAAATGGACCGCTACTTAATTTGTAAAGGGTCTGACGAGTTATAAATCTAAAAAAAAGCTATTAAAACTTGCGAAAAAAGTGTAATATGATGGTTTCTAAACACAAACATGTATATGAACTTCTTTATAAAGCTATTATTATGCACTGGGATATTTTCGTTCGCCTAACCATTCGAGAGAAAAAATACTCTGTTTTAGTTTTTTATTTTAGGAATTATACTATTAAAGGCAATATTACTAACACAATTGTATGTATACGGCCTTGGATAGTAAAAATGCAAAAATCAATAAGAAACAGCAAATTCTCATGAATTCAAGCCCTTGTCTTCTCCTATAACCAATTGGTCCACCGTCAAATCTCCATGTACTCAAACATATATACACTGTACAATGCAGTTATGGACAAAATTGTTTCAAATCCTTTCAAATTCGACCATGCAAAATGAAAAAAAGTATTGTCCGCATGAATAAATAATAAAATATAATCAAGCACTAAAACTTTTTTTATACGACTGCAAAATGGATGGCACAATTGATGGTAAATTTTAATTTTAATATAATTTTGTTCCTTTGTATAAACTTTGTTGTTTTTTTTTTATTTCCGGTTCAGTCATGTCAGTTGAACTACTTCAGAAATACAATTGGTATATGAATGGGTTGTATTTTTGAAAAGGTAAGTATATGAATGGATACAGTTCCTAAAACCCGGGAGGTATATGAATGGGTAGGGTACTTGAATGTCCAGCCGCACATCCGTATTAAAAAAATGGTGTATTTCCCCTCCCCCCCACACACACACCCCGGGCTTCCAAGTTTAAGTCCTACCGGTAAATTCAAATTATGGTTGTTTGCCCTTTCCCTACCTACCCAGGTGAAAATGCCCCTACCAAGATTATTTTATTGTAATATCTAAGAAATATTTAATTTTTTTTAAATTGTTTGCATGTATCTACTGAAATAACTTGAAACAATTCAAAATGATATAAAATAATTTGCCTACCGCAAAAAAAAGGATGGGTCGCAAACGTACAAACATGTTACAAACACGCCTTAGTAAGCACAGTTTTTTTCTTTCAAAAAGGCTACGAATATATATACTGGACTGATACTATTGGTTATATTTAGTTAATTATTCATTCGCTAGTGAATCAATTCAATTCGAATGTCACATTATTATAGTCCGTTTGAGTTCTATAAATCAACGAAAAATAATCTTAAAAATCATTTTTACCAATACAACTTGCCCCGATGCCATAAAACTTTTTCTTTGCTGAGCAAACTTTGTTTTGCTCAAATCTGTGTTCTCAGCCAATCAAATTGGACGCAGTGGGTCTCTCAAAAGCTCCATCCCAATATAATGCTTGTCAACATTTAAAGTCTCAAAATATACACATTTGGAACTAAAATAAGTTTGGTGGTGGGGGGGAGGGGTCATGGAGGATGAACGTAAAGATTCACCAAACCATTGTGCAGTTAAATGAGGAGTTATAGACAGCAAGACAAGCAGACAGAAAAACAGACAATTAAGCTGAGTTCTAAATACCCAAAACTGATTACTTTTATGTAAGGGGACGACCATTTGATTTTGAGGGGGTTTTGGGGAGCTTGGAAGATTTTTGTGATCGAAATATTTATTTTCGGTACTTTCATGATGAAATTATTTATTTTTACATTGGCCAAATCAAATTATTTATTTCCATTGTAGTGGTATTTTTGATCCTGGATTGGAGTAAATCTGAGGGATTAAAATATTTTTTGTTTCTCCATCTTCGAGATCAAAATATTTATTTCAAAAATCTTCCAAGCCCCCCCCCCATCAAAATCAAATGGTCGTCCCCTAAACCAAAATTAAAATTGTATTTGGTTGTATAGTCTATCAGTGCAAAGGGGGAGAATTGAGTATGAGGGGGAAACTTCAGTATATACTCAGATTTCCCCCCTGAAAGTCAGGGGGGAAAGATGAGAATATACTGATCTTTCCGGGGGGAAAAATGAGTATATACTGATCTTTCCGAGGGAAAAACTAGTATATACTCATTTTTCCGGGAGGAAAAATTAGTAGGGGGAAAAATGAGTATGTAACACCGGAACCACAGTACCCTTAGATCTAAAAATGACAAAATTTTAATGTTCTTTTTAAATACCGAAAATACGACAAACTTTCTATTCAAAACCAAAAGATAACAATATTATTTCGACTATCTCACGGAAAATTTTAATGTATTAAAATACTTATATATATGTGCTTCGGTTGTTTAAGTGGTTCCTACTTTTTACAAAAAAATATCACTTAAGTTCCACTTGTGAAGCAGATACAACATTTAGTTTAAAGCGTCACAACGTTGAAAACGTCGCTTTTTAGCATTGTGTTACGTTACGCAACATCTTGCGTTCAGTCATACGAAGGGTATCATCCTATTGGCTAAGGTAACTTACGTTTTCGTCCAAGCATCCTTTCAATATGCTGGTACGCTATAACAAGAGACAGAGCACAATTTTGAATTACTAGCCTTAACTTGTTGAAGGATATTATTAATCTGATGTGGGATTTGTCTTAAGTGACATAATTGTCCTTTCTATATCTGTCAGATTGCCTGATTGTATATAACATCTAATATGGAATTGTTACAGTCGTTCAGTAAATTATGATTATAAGCAAATGGCAAATTCACTTCACAAAATATCCATTACATTATTCGTATATAATAATGGCATACATACATACATACATACATGTAACGGACAAAGTAATTTAATTATTTACGTGTGGGTCCCGGTGTCGTATAGTAAACCTTCTGCATAGCAAACCTATCCCCAGAATGTTTACTATATAGTAAACCTTCCCCCGGATACTTTACTATATAGTAAATATTCCCCCGGGGGGGGGGGGAAATTTACAATATAGTAAACATTCCCCCATCCATAGCCAATCACCCCCTTGGATATCGTGTTAATTTTAATTGCTATAGTACCATTAATTATATCCGGTTATGACTAAAACGTAAAAATAAAGCACATGCATTGCATTAAAAAAAAATGTACTTAGCCATTTTGCAGTATTTGGAAAACTTGACAGTAGGTAGGAAGGTTTACTATGCGGAATAAATACTATATAGTAAACGTTCCCCCCATGGGGAAGGTTTATTATTATATAGTAGATCTTGCGGGGGGTTAATCTACTATGGGGAAGGTATACTCTATGACACCGGTACATCTGATATGCCCACACCACCCCTTTGCCTGTTATAGAAGGCAGACAAAAGAATGCGATACGTTTGCCGTGTGGCGACCCGTGATAAGGAAAATTAGATCCTGGTGTTTGAAGCATACCTCGTTGTGCCCTACTTCATCTAGACAGGAGATCTAGTTAACTCATTCGATTAACCGTCTAGTCACGCGAAACCTATCAATATTTCTTCTGCATTATTTCTCCATTAAAGAATTTTGTTTTAAAATCCGTTTAAAAGAAGTTATTCACTACACATTTTACTTTAAATATGGCAGGCAAAGTTACAATTAATAATTCTGGGTTACGAATTAACTTATTTTGTTAATCACGAAACGAAAGGCAAACAGTGTAATACAGAATATGATGTCATCGATATGTTGCTGTTCCTTAAAGATAAAATATTTTTCGAGTTTCCGTAGAATTTCCAACAAATCATCGGCACTCCTATGGGAACAAACTATGCCCGTTTCCTAGTCGATATTTCTCTATACTACAATGAGGTTGAGTTGATACTAAAACATATCAGACTAAAAAATAAAAAGCATGTAATCTCACTATCAGGTATATTGAGGATGTTCTGTCAATTAGTAATACAAACTGTGCCAACTACATTCCATTAATGTAACTCATAGAATTTGAGAAGCCGGAAACAACAGAAACAGTTTCCTCTGTCCTTTCTGTGAAACCTTGTGACAAGTGAGACGACTTTAAATTTACCAACCGACCTCGCGTGTGGAGTTTAAATTTCACAACTCATACGTTATGCTCGAGCTTGCAGTTTGTATTAAGACGTTTCACTACGTAACCTACTAAAGTATGAAGTCAAACATTTTTACAGGATTGCATCATCGTATCAAAAATGTTTTCGAATTTATGCATATTTGAAAGCGGTATAGAATTTTTATTTTTCATCGTTTACTGATTTGTTTTTCTTTCCATGTATTGTGTGGAGAAAGTTCGGTAGAATGTTGACGGATTTCCTACAACTTTTACGATTGCCAAGATAAAATTGATCGAAAGAGGCCGAAAAGTGGCAATTTCTAAAATTTGAAAATGTTTAATGTTCACCTAATTTAGATGCCTTTTTGCGTCTTTAGGGCTGTTGATTAATCAAATTGGCTATTTTACCTGAAAGAGACCCAATTACCAAATGTCATATATTTAGAAAAATGTGTTATCCAATTTAAATGCCATTTTTGCAAGGTGCTCCTCTTTCTAGGTTAATTATAAGTCAATGACGAACATGGGATATTTATTTTATTTCAATATTTGGATTCGAGGATTTATTTTTTGGATTTTTGTGAACGATTTATTATAGCAAGCACTTAAAATTATAGTCCTATGGATCTCCTATATCAGATATGGTTTACGAATTTAATTAGATTCCAGTATAGCTGGTGCAGGAGGAAGCCTTTATTGGTTTGCTGACTTGATGTCGTCTTATTATGTTGTGACCTGCATTGACCTTTGTTTTAAGTCCTATTGAGATATATGTTCTGCAGATTTCTGATGAAATTTTCAAACTTTGACAATTGACCCAGAGGCTTTGGGTGGGGAACATACTTTGTAAACACAGGAACAAGGTTCCGGTATATAAAATTTATTGCGATCCAAAAGTGTTTAAACTGGTTGCACCGTCCGTTTATATACCACTTTTACGTCCGTTTCTGCATTCACAAATATTGCGACAAAATCCGCTTTGTAAGATGCAAACAGGTAAACTTTATTTTGTTTATTTTTTTAATCCGTCTGCATCAACTTGTTACTTGATAATCCATCCTGTTTCTTTGCTTAAAAGATGTAAACATCCTATTGAGGCTAAGCTTGTTACATGCTTTATCTCTAAAACATTTTGTGAACTTTCTGTAGTTTTGATTTGTCAAAGGATGGGTCGATTTTAATAAAATATTTTTATAGCAAAACATCCAAGATTTAAAATGTAGAAAAATATTGTCTCATAAAATTACCGGTATGATTTGGCATAACTGGTATAGTTTCAGAGGTAAACAAAAGTTCAACAAAAGTTAAGTGCCACCTAGTATTTTGTTCAAAATATATTTTTTTCTTTTATTAAAGATGACAGAAGTTGAACCCGAAATGCTTTGCTGGTACTATTTCACTATGGATTAGACCACAGGCTACAATCTGAGTGGTATTTGAGTGAGTGAATGAGTGATTATTGCATTACGCAAACTGTGCAATTGTTCAACTTTATCAATTAAATTTTCAGTGAGATGATGATGAGGTCCGCTTTGTACTAGAACAATACGTTTGGTTAGAATTTTATAGTGCAAGCACAATGAAAAAGCTGTTCACGGATAGACCTGTCACCCTACTCGGACACATTATCCTGAATCCGAGCCAACCAGTCTTTGCTCTTTCTCCTTAGCGATGCATGCTTAGCAGAGAAGCAAGAAATACCAATTGTGTAGGCTTTGGTTTGATCCGATCGGGGATCGAACCTACGATCTACCGCATTCGAGGCAAGCACGCTAAACATTACATCACCGATGCGGACGAATCGTATTTAATGCTGATTATGAAATCAAATTGTTGGTTAATAATAGTGGGAAAAGGGAGACAACACAGACATTTTAAAACTTCAGAAAATGTATTATTTGGTTATTGTTTTTCAACAATTAAAGAAAACGGACGAGTCATAAGTTTTGAAAGGATGTATGGAGAAACATGTTCACGCACATTTACTCAGTAGCGAGGATAATCACCACGTTTACGCCAAAGCTCCCACACTCGCATATTGATTCCACGAACCATGCGACGATACATCCCTTGGGGGAATTGCCGCCTTTCTTCAATCATTGCGTTTGTTAATTCAGCAATATTTTAACATTGTGCATTACATTGGGTGCACTTTATGGCAAATAAAGTCCCAAAATGATCGATTACGTTCATTTCAGCTGACATGGCAGGCCAATTCTTCTATTGCTGCCTGAATTCTCTTGCATTGCGAGCGCTGTGTGATCTTGTGTTATTGCCCGTAAAGATCGGCCAAGCAGCCAAGAAGCGATTCAGATTTTTCGGCTGCCTTTTGCTGTTGATAATCTTCTTTTTTAGCATAACATTGTTCATACGTTCGCTACTGTTTCAGTTAAATTCAATTTGTTTCATAAAATGGAAAATATTGTAATCCCTTTGATTATAAGTAGCTATGAACGGAATTATATTATTTTGATTTGAGGTTATATGTACTTGTTCCGACAGTTACGTGTGTATCGGTCCTTTTTCCAACGCTTTCTCACTGTGTAGCATCACCACCGGATATAGGTACCTCGTGAAATCAGGTCAAATTCTTTGTTATTTTCATTATATTATACGTTTTGCTGACAAGTAAAGTTTTGTGATATTGATTCCTAATAATGTAGCTATTATTTAAAGCTGATTATGATCCATATTTGGCTTTCTCTCTCTTCAAATCGTCAGAATCGGACCGGGTGGTACCTGTTCAAAGAAGCATGTGACGATTTCAAAGTTGTAAAAAACACGTTTATCCTTCAACTATTCATTTGACATTTTTGGAGAACAAAGTTTTATCATATTTAAGCTTGAACAACACTGTATTTCGAAATAAACTATTGTTTTCACAAAGAAATTCATGTAAATAAAGCGACATCGTTGTACGGCAAATAACAAAGTATCTATTCCCCGTACAGTAAATAACTATTCGCCGTACAATTTATCCGCTTGGTTTACATGAATTTCTCTGTGAAAACAATAGTTTATTTCGAAACACATTTTTGACACTGACCATTGTAGGCAGATCGAGGGGAGACGTCAGCTCTCACCAAGATATCTTTCAAACTTGTGAGAGCTGACGTTTCCCCTCGATCTGCCTACAATAGATTCATTATCTCCAAGGTATATATTAAAACTTTTTGACAAGAATATTAAATATTCATATTCATATAATTAGTTGAGGAATATTATTGTTTTCTTCTTTATTTAATTATGATAAAAATGTAATATTAATAAGTAACAATTAATATTATTATACTGGTACTTATGATTTTACGTAAATTGAAAAAAAAACAATTAATAGATCAGCCTTTCCTGTAAAAGTAAACAGATTCTTCCAAAATGATATAATGCAGTGCAAATTTTACAACAGATAAAATTGTAATTATAGCATGATAACATGGTGTGAAAATAAATAAAACAACTTTATGACTAACAGATCTATGTTTCAGTCTGCTTCATTGTCCCCCGACGCTTCGTCGAAGGGGGCTATAGAAATGGGTGTCGTCCGTTCGTCAGTCCGTACACTCTCATGGAAGGGTACTTGTGAGTTGATTTTAAGGTACAAACAAGACTTGTGGGGTGAAATGCAACTTATGTGGTGCATCCCACAAATCACATTGGAAAATCACCAGTATGGTCATTGTAAGCTCATGAGTGATAGATAAAAACAATACAGCTCACAAGTAACGGATGAGCGGACATGGACGACCGAAACGGCTAAGATCGTAAAATTTCAATTTAATAGTCTGGTTCCATGCTCAATTGTATCTCCCTTGAATAGGGTACCAGAAAAATCTACGTGATCGATCGGTCGTTTCTGAGTTGTTTGGACGTAGTGTCCCCACTGCATGGCCAAGAAAGATGCTACCCGTAAACCCATTCTGTACAAATTTGCACCCCAAAAGTCTTTATCCTCACAAGTACCCTCTCATTAGTCCGTCCGTCCGTGTGCTTGGTTTCCAGATGATAACTTGTGAATGAAAAGTCAGATTGAAGCTAGGTGTGGCATGTAAGTGTATCTTATGAATATTTAGGTCAAGTTCGATAATGACAATTTTTCGAAAATTTTTACTAGTTATGCCCCTTTTTATATCGCAAAATTGCTAAATATTTGGTTTGCAGATGATAACTTGGGAACAAATAGTCAGATTGAAACTAGATTGGTATGCAAGTGTATCTCATGAATATTTAGGTCAAGTTTGATAGCGATAATTTTTCGACAAATCTTAACAGAGTTACATCCCTTTTTATACTTCGTCCGTGTGTCCCGAATTGGTTTCCAGATGATAACTTGTGAATGAAACGTCAGATTGAAGCTAGGTGTGGCATGTAAGTGTATCTAATGAATATCTAGGTCAAGTTCGATAATGACATTTTTCGACAATTTTTACTAGAGTTGTGCCCCTTTTTATACCTCAAAATTGCTAAATATTTGGTTTCCAGATGGGAACAAATAGTTAGATTGAAACTATGTTTGATATGTAAGTGTATCTCATGAATATTTAGGTCAAGTTCGATAAATATAACCAGAGTTACTCCCCTTTTATTTTACTTCAAAATGGTTCTTGGGTGGTCCCCTTTCAGAATTGTTTAAGTCAAGTGAGTGATACAGGCTCACCTGAACCTCTAGTTTACAGTAGTTTCAAAATTGAATCTTGCCATATAACCTTGGTGTCGGGGGACCAGTGGCCAACGGCCTTTTATTAACGTTTGTTTATACATATATACTAATGAAAATTAGTTTTAAAACACATTGACATACTTATGTACCCTACAAAATATATAAAAAAGATGAAAAAAACTAAAGTAACAATGTTTACCTCCTTTGTAAACACATGTGGTAGACATGGACGTGAATTAGAATTGTCGCTGCTACGTCATAGCACACTTCCGGAATTAATGATAATGAGTTTCCCCAGTGTGCAGGAATTGTATGAGGAAAACAGCTGTACAAGTAAAACTTTGATGCTGATCATCAAGTCGCCGCAAAACTATTGTGAACAGGAACACAGTGATATAACCTTTTTCAAAGTTTTTGTCGTCTTCATGTTGTTGTATGTTATTTGTCTTGAATAGTGTCTTTCATTGAGGTTTTCTTAGTCTGATGATGAATGATTCACATTAGTTTCGTTGTCTGGTCAGGTTCCATATAAAGAACACAAAGCAGTGGACTTTGGTCCTTTCTTGAAGACGGCTCAACGTTGTCTGAGGTTTTGTATGTTGCTGTTTTGTTGAATTGTTGTTATGAACAGTGAATGCGCACTAGGAATTATCTCTCTAGTCTTGTATATTTGTAGTCCTTTTGTGTAGTTATTTGTTTAGCTGAATTGAACCTTTTATTGATATTGATTTTTATTGTGGATTGTTGTTGTGCTATGACATTGGGAATTTCAGGGGGAGGGTTGATATCTCGCAGAACTAGTTTAGCCTCTCCATATTCATGTGTGCCTGTCCTAAACCACGAACGTTTGTCAAAGTCTTTGTTTGTTGCTGTCTCTTTTCTGTTGTATGTTATTTAACGGAATAGGGTCTTTCATTGGTTTTTTCTTAATATGATGTTAAATTACTAACATTGGTTTCTTTGTCTGGTTTTGACCTATGCACAGAATGTAAGCAGTGGACTTTGGTCATTTGGTGGAGACTGCTTGATGTTCTCCATTTTTGTGACTTTTATGAACAGAATACAAAAATAGATGCAGGACAGAAATATAAATGTACAACATTTACAAAACATTTTCAAGTCAAATTTTATGGCCAGATTTTATTTCCTGTGTATTAGACGAGCCTTTCCAGACTTTTAGAAAACAATTCTTTGACCTATGATATTTTTGAACTTTTAATTAAAATTAAAACACTTAAATACAAACTAGAGGTTCCCAGAAGGGGAATTGCCCACTTTGCACCTTTGAACTTTACAAGAATTAAATTACTTCATTGTAGATATATATATACTACAATTCAATGAGATTTGGGTTGTCTAGAAATAAAAAAAAATAGCTGAAAATCTTTTAACTACAAAAGTAACATATGACTAGATACATTTGTCAACAAGACAATGTTAAAAATATATCAACTTGTCAGCAAAATCTAAAAACTATGATCAAAGAAATGGACCCATGGCTTCAAATGAATAATACTAGTTTAAAAAGCTAATCTAAAAACTATGACTTATACAAATGGAACCATGGTATAAAATGAATGAAACAATATGTAGTATGAAAACTAATCTACAAATTATGACTAACACAAATGGAACTAAGGTTTAAAATGAACCAATCTAGTAAAAAACTACGATGAATGAAATGGAACCATGGCTTCAAATGAATGATACTAGTATTAAAACATTAATCTAAAAACTATGACTTATACATGGAACCATGGTATAAATGAATGAAATAACATGTAGTATGAAACACTAATCTAAAAAGTATGACTAAATGGAATCATGGATTAAAAATGAGACAAACTAGTATAAAAAACTGATACTAAGAAAAAACTTTGATTAATGCAACTGCAAAGAGTTTTGGAAGTCTGTCTTATATCTACTTTAAAAATAGACAAAACTTAGCTGGTAAGGTTCATTCCAACAAGTACTGCTTTGCTTCTTGTAAATATTCTTAATTTATATTAATGAATCTACTATGGTACATAAAATAAAAAAAATGTTTAGCATTTTCACTAAAGATATAAAGGATTAAAGGATGTTAAAAACAAATATCTTTAAATTATAAAATATTAACTAAGAAATTAAGGAAATAAGTACAAAGTAATGTTTTAGTAGAAAACGGTAACAATGGGTATTCATTTTCACTGAAACATTTAATAACAAAAGAGATAATCACTGAGAAAATTAAATATTGAGAATGGATAAAAAGAACCTAATCTACCGTCTTCTAATGATATCAAGGCACAATAGTAACAGAACCATTAAGATGTACATGTTCTTATACTGAAATGTCATTTTAATTGGTGTTGTGTATTTTTCCTTTACACTTTATATGTAGTTTTTCGGCGCATGCAAGAATCACGTCCTGTTGTGAAGTAAATTTCAGGGGTCCAAACAGGGTACGCGTATCCTCTTCAAAAATGGTTATTGTATGGTCGTTCTCCTCATCATTTATGTTTACTTTCATACATAAGGTTAAAGCTGATTTCAAG
>MJUT01042352.1:287340-298944 GCA_002080005.1 Gigantidas platifrons | reverse complement strand
TTCCTCGGCTTTTTGCTGATAAGTGTTCATACTCTGAAAAATCTGAAACTGGAATTCTTAGGATATAATGTAATGTTGATCCATGAATGCTGTTCCAGTAGGAGCACAAATTACGACTGGTGATTTACCCATTATTTATGCCTTATACAACTGAATATACGCTATAGCCATTCGAGTAATAAATGTTTTCCTACACCTACACGTCCTGTAATGAACAAATGTATGCTTACAGTTGTATTATGATTTTGGAAAAATGATAGAACATAATTCAAAGCTCTCAACTGACAATGTGACATTCTTTTGACATTATCACCAAACTCTGTCAAAAACATTATTCCACATTCCATTGAGTGCATATCAAGTATTTCCGCAGGGAGGATAGGTGTAGAAATGTATGTAGCTGCATTAAGAGATTCATCTATAGGAATTTCACGAGCAATTATATCATTTTCTCCAATATCCACTAAATTTAAGTCATTTGATTCTTTTGGTGGGAAAAGTTCATTTTCACATAACCTAATACGAGTGATTGCATTTTTTATTTCATCTGTTAAAGAGAAAAACATAATTAATATTCTTATCAAAGTAAAGTTCTTTTCCCATAAAATGCTGATTTTGATGATGTAAATGGTACCATTAGTTGGTCTTCTAGTCTGCGAGGTAAAAGCAAAAGCAACACACTATAATAATAGTGATCAGGTGCAAATGGAAATTTAGGAAAACGAATAACTGAGAATTGCTTCTTCTTTCATAACCAAGGATCTTGTTGTTGACAATATATACCTTCATTACAAAAATATTTTACAATGTTATTGGTAGGAGCTGTACATTTAGAACACCATGAAGCAAATCGATAACAGCTATAATCTTCATGTGACTTTGGTCTATCATAATAATAATCTAATATATTAGCACAGAAATCGTCAGTGCATTCATCTGATAAAGTTTCTATTTCTTGTGAAGTTTTCAAGATTTTGAAACGTTTATTAGGATGGCTTTCTGACCACTCATCATTCTGTGTTTAAGAACGCATAAACCAATCTTCAGTAGCTTCACATGTTTTGGAATAGTAGGATTATCTAAAAAAAAATGTATGTATTAACTGAACAAGAGCGTTTTTCATATCATCAGGTTCACGTTTGAACAAATATGCACAAACGTAATAAGCAGCTCCTTCAGCATTTTGGATAAGCTGAATATCCATATTTGCTCGCCAATGTCGTAACAATATAGGATTATAATCATTGATAAACATGCCATTTTAGTCCTTTTTTGCTATATAAAACCTTCCTCGGTTTTTTTATGATAAATGAATGTTAGTGACAATTCTTGTTTTACCTATGCACTGTTTTGGAAAGCCAAATCTACATGTGTATCTATTACTTTTAGAATAATATGTTGAATGGTTATGTGTTTGTACACGCTTTACTAAAGCATTTAATTCCGTGTCATCTTTTTCATCAGGGAAAGTAGAAAAGATAGTTTTGTCAATATAATCAATGAGGATTGGAATAGTTTGCTCAGTGATTTCATTTGGCAAGTCAGCTACTCATATGAACATGTGCATATGTGGACTACCTCTATTCTGAAACACTATACAACCAAAATAATCTTCAACATTACCTAATGGTTTTTATCTCTCATGATAATGTATTTCATTAATGCTTTAAAACGTCTTTCAAAATCAACAACAGTAAGTAAAGGATCTTTTTCGCATTGAAGAGAAAAAAGATCTTCCGAAAGCTTGTTCAAAATCTATTTTGTCTAGACTCATGCCAAGTTCTGGCCAATGTAAATCATCAGCTGATAGAGTTATAAATAATATTGGTGGTCCTAAACAGCGAAATGTTTCTAACAAGTTATATAGTCGACAGTTCCTTTTATGTTCTTCATAAACAGATAAGAATTATCCAATAGATCACTGTGATTCTGTAAATTTTTAACATGTCCCGCTGTAACAGGAACATTATTATCATTTATACTCCTTCTGATTTTCATATTGATATTAACTTCTTTCTTGAGCAACAACATATCATATGAAACAGCTGAATGTAACAAATAAATAATATTTTTTTCTAAAGACTGCTGATTTGTTGTACAACCTAGTTCTAAAATACATACTAAGTGTGATTTTAATTGGACGTTCAAATTTGTACCCGAACTTCCCTTAAGGGAACAGCCAAGGAAAAGCCATTTCTTCTCCAATTGTCAAATTCAATATATCAACAGGATCATTTTTGTTTTCTGGAATTTTCATTATGTTATTTGTTGAATTTTCACCAGATAAAAATTGAAACCTTGTGTTATTGACTTGAATCATAGCATTTTCTTCAAGCTGATGTTCCACTGAACAATTTGTATATTCATAGTTGTGACAATCATCTAATCATTTTGTAAAAATGTGTGATTGTTAACAGACATAGGAATATCTAGATCTGAGTTTAAAATATTATTTTCCCTAAGCCACAATAAAGCAACATTGCACTTTAGCAACGGAAACCTGCATTGCTTTCACCTCTTTAGGAAATTTGTTATCTCTGTCAAATGTAGCAATGAGATATGGTGTATTTTTCACATTTTGTGGCAGCTGAGAAATGACGGATTCAATATCATTTGGCAAATTCAAAATTAATCCTTTCTTTGCATATTGACCACCTGGAAAAATTACAATGATCATGAATATGCTAATTTTCTGAATTATTTTTTTTCTAAAGGAGACAAATGTTGTAATTTAACAGAGATACTTCCACTGCCTAAGAAGTTACCTTTTACTGATATACTTGGAACCAAGTTTTGAACCAACTTACATCGGCATGTTTCACACAAATTATTAGCTGGCAAAATATCAAGGTTTCGTGTAGCATTATTTATATTTCTGAAATAAACCACTTGATCTCTAAATAAAAATATATTGCAGCATTTACTATATTGAACTGGTTTCTCTCTGATAAATTGTTCAAAAGAATCATTGTGATTGGATTGTACTACATAATCTATGAAAATCATATTTACAGCTGTTGAAACATTACAAACTAATGACACTCCGAGCATATCATTTACCGAAGAGCATTGGCTGTTATCATGGTTATGGTGGTTATCATCAACTTCGATTTGACAATTTCCATTATTTTTCCGATACATGCATTTTTTTCGCTTTGAAACAGGTTTCTTAGAAAAATAATATGATCAAAATTCTTTTCAACCCCATGAATGTTGGTTTAAATATGAATTTATTGTAATGTTATTAGTTGTTGTCACCTCATTTCTACATATAGGATTAATGGTTTCACTTTTCCTTTTTCTTTCATTTTGAGTGAGGGCTATTAGATGTGAAGCGTGTTGGAAAAAGTACAGGTGTAAGCTCATAAGAATATCAGGTGTAATAATTAAATAAAAACAACAAAACTTCATCTAAAGTATCAAACTGTAA
Source organism: Gigantidas platifrons (assembly GCA_002080005.1). Classification (NCBI taxonomy): domain Eukaryota; kingdom Metazoa; phylum Mollusca; class Bivalvia; order Mytilida; family Modiolidae; genus Gigantidas; species Gigantidas platifrons. The sequence goes on along the minus strand of MJUT01042352.1, from coordinate 295,514 downwards.
TAAAACTGATGCTCCATTTTCACTGTGGAACCCATTATAATCATGCCCATGTGAGTCAAATAAATAAAGCAAATAACGAGTGGTATAAATGTAAATTGTAACTGTCAGATCATTTACAGTCAAAAGTTTGAAATTTGATAATAAAATAGCTTGACCGAATGCTTCATAAAAACATGTCTGCTGTGCTTCCAAATGTATGTCTCCATTTATAGTACCAGAAAAATGATCTAAAACATATAAAACCTGACACCTTTCTTGCCTAAAACTAACACTTGTTGGCAACTGATTGTGACATAGATAACCACTTCGACCTGTTGTGTCGGCAATGACTAGATACAAAGATGATCCGTCGACTAACATTTCATCTAAACCGTGACTTTCAAATGATGTGTTGTTTGCACATTTCATAAATGTCATCAAAGCTATCAGTGCAACAGCAGTGCATTGCATGCCATTGCATGGTTGAAAAATATGACAACTTTGGTGAAAATGCCTAAGAATACGTCTTATCATCTTTGATACAATGTCTTCTTCAATCTTCTACCCGCACTATGTCCTGACCTAAATGTTGTTGTTGCTGCGGCTGATTATGTTCTCACGTTTGTGCGTATCCGATACCGGCGCGCGTTATTATGCAAAATATAATGAAACAAAAAAGAACACAATGTAAATATTCATCACATATACCATTTCAACACCACTAAATGATAAGTATTTTGATTATTTCCACTTGAAATTCAAGCGACTGTGCATCCATCAGCCAGAGACGTATATATACACCGTCTCTGTATAAACTAAGCACAGCCTTATGTTATAGGTTATTTTTAGAAATGAATGAGTTTACTTCAACACACATAGATTTCTCCGCTTTATTAATGAGAGAACTGATCAGGATTACATATTGGGATTATATTATATATTTATTTATTTCATTAATTTTCGTATCATATTGTTGCTTCAGTATCTTGCATAAGACGTTTCAATTCTGGATTAACTACAATGTTATTAATCAAACACTACTACGAACTAGAACGCACATTTCTTGATAAAGTAACACGCCATTATTTCATAAACAAAGAATAGTATATTAAAAAAATAATAAAGTGCATTTAGGAACAATTAATACACATAAATGAATCGTTGACATGCATAGAAATGTTAAAACAACAGAAAAAAGAGAACAATTCAAGAAAGTTGTGTTCGAAACTAAAATTTAAACGCTTCACTAACCACATGACCTCCCATGGTAGTTACAATTATTAATCACAAATAGATTCGCAACGACTAATAATCTATATCTTGTGTATATTGGATTAGATAAAATCGCACAGAGCTTTCTTAATACAGTTCTGTAATATCTAAAATTATTTTTAACCCTTGCATTCCCTTTAATACTAAATATATAGACGGGGTTTTCAAATTATCCCCCTTAGTACTGCACGCAGCCGCTATGTGACATAATTGTTCATTCCGCCATTAAGGTCGTGAATGTAGATAAACACGCAGATACAACAAGCATTACATACTCGCAGAAGTTTACGATTTTTGAAGGAAAATTTTTGTTTGTTTCCTAATCTTAATAAAAGATACAATGTATGATCCACACTATATAAACGTGTTTGTTTATATTGAAATTGTGTGTTCGTTGACATAAATAATCGCGTCACATAGCCCCCCTCCCCCTTTTTTCCCCTCAGTAATATCAATATTGTTTATATATTTATGATAAATTATTCCATTATTCCAAGTGGTGATTTAATAAGGATATTTGTAAAATTACGATCATTTAGTAAAATTATTAAACACACAGGTCTACATATTTATACACAAACAAGAACAACAATCGATAGGATATTCCCTACAAAATATATTTATACACATGCCATCATGAAATATCTTTGTAAAAAATTTCTTACAAACTGCAACTTTGTTCTAAAATTACTGACAATTAATAAAAAGGTAATGCAATACACATATTTAAAAAAAACATATGGGTGAAATCAGAATTATAACACACACTACCCCCACCCTCCCTTTTATTTTAGGGATTTACTCTGCGGTGTTACTCGTCATCTCATCAGCAATGGTGACTACTCGTATGCTCGACTGCTCGTATAGTTTCACGCGGAAACCAAACTACCAAGCCTTGAAGTTTTTCAGCAAGAACTGGCATCCATGAATACATTCTACTGGCTAAGCCTTTTGAAATTCCAAATCTACGGGCTAAATCATTGAACAGTAAATTTAATTTTAGTTTCATTAACACAAGAAGCAACTGATCGGCGAGTTGGAAAGATAATGTATTTTCTATTTTCATTTCAACCAAAGTAAAAAATACCACTTTCGTTCGCCCGGTATACAACAGAGTGGCAATCTGTCACTATACTGCCTTTTGCCGACATCGTACCGGTTTCAGTCATAACTGAACACCCTTTTCGTCCATGCAAAGTAATTTTGTCTATGTAAACGTAGTCTGGTTGTTAGTCCATGGTTTCGCGTATGTGTGATCATCTTTTCCCCAAAAGTCTGAATATTTGTATTGTGTCCCGGCGCTAACACTTGACGGTTCAAGACCATTAAATACAAGTGCAGATAGCTTCTGGAAGGTGTTCCGTTTTATGTCCTGAAGATGTAGAAACAGGATCACCGGAATATATATATCCCCGCACCGCTTTCTTCCTGTATTAGTTTCGTTTTCTTACTTTCGGGTTCATGTCTCATCAGTTTTCGCCGGCCAGGGGTTGTCTTTTTTTCATACCCCAGCTTAAGTTGTGGAATTTGGTTTCTTTCTGTCGGCTTTCCGTCCAAAAAATGTTCCGAGCAAACAAATACCTACTTAGTTAGGGAGATATTTTTTTTATTTAAAGCGATTGCCCACTGTAATCGTATTGACTCCTTAGAGGGCATCGTATGTAGTATATATGGAATCATACAAGAACAGTCTTCATGTTTTTGCTTATGTAATTCAGAAAAGGTTTGTTTTCATTCCTTTAATTTACGGCGATTTTTTAAACAACCGTTGACGGCACACGAATTTTCACCACCTTTTTATATTTTACTTCACTGGCCATAATTTAAATACAAGAAATAATTCCCACCCAACAAAAATCGATGTGAAAATAAAAGATAACTAATGTTTACTATGGATTATTGATGCACGTGTGTTATCTTTCACGACTGTTATGGCTGACGCAGCACGTGACCTCTTAATGGCAGCCCCCGTGGTTTTGAGATCAGCTGGTGATAACCCCGTCTATACGTCTGGAAATTAAACCAAACAGTGCTAGGATTAGATTTTTGAGCTGCCAAATGTTTGCTCTTCCCTCGATGGGATATTAACTCACATCATTGATACACTGCAGCACCATTCGCTTAGCCTTACGTCCAGCAAATCTATACAGATTGATGAGAGACGATAAGACATCATATATCAACAAGTGCATACGGGTAATACAAATATTAATGGGATATGAACTCACTCCATTGATATACTGCAGCACCAATCGATTAGCCTTACGTCCAGTGCCATAGACCAGTCGACCACATCCGCTCCATGAAAATGGAGCTTCAATAATCTAAGTGTCACCTTGTCTCGCAAGGAAAATCTAGAGATATACATAAGACATGTGTCTAAGCGTGTGTAGATGGTACATATATACTTAATATTATAATTTGACAGCAATCTAACTCAGCAATTTTTAATATATTGTATAGGATAATGAAGAATTCATTACACAGTCACATGAAACAAAGTATATTATACAAACGTCTAAGCAAGCCACAACCATACAATATGGCTGTCCCACTGGATCCCAAAGTTACTTGTGATACTAGGTTAATACTAAATATTAAATATACGTCTACAATTGAAACCAAACAGTGTTAGAATTAGATTTTGAAGCTGTCAAATTTTTGTTCTTCATTCGACGGGATTTGAACTCACACTATTGATACACTGCAGCAACATTCGCTTAGCCTTACATCCAGCGCCCTAGACCACTCGACTACATCCATTCCTTAAAAAAAGAGCTTCTATAGTCGTAGTGTTACCTTGTCTCGTAAGTATTTAATCTAGGGATAGACGTAAGACATGTGTATGAGCGTGTGTAGATGGTATATATACATATTTAATATTATAATTTGACAGCAATCTAATTCAGCAATTTTTAAAATATTGTATAGGATAATGAAGAATTAATTATACAGTCACGGGAAATAAAGTATATTATACAAACGTCTAAGCAAGTGACAACCATACAATATAGCTGTCCCACTGGATCCCAAAGTTACTTGTGATACTAGGTTAATACTAAATATTAAATATACCTCTGAAAATTAAACCAAACAGTGTTAGAATTAGATTTTGAAGCTGTCAAATTTTTGTTCTTCCCTCGACGGGATTTGAACTCACACCATTGATACACTGCTGCACCATTCGCTTAGCCTTACGTCCAGCGCCCTAGACCACTCGACTACATCCACTCATTTGATAAAGGAGCTTCAATAGTCGTAGTGTTACCTTGTATCGTAAGGATTTAATCTAGGGATAGACGTAAGACATGTGTATAAGCGTGTGTAGATGGTATATATATACTTAATATTATAATTTGACAGCAATCTAATTCAGCAATTTCTAATATATTGTATAGGATAATGAAGAATTCATTATACAGTCACGGGAAATAAAGTATATTATATAAACGTCTAAGCAAGTGACAACCATATATCTGTCCCACTAGATCTCAAAGTAACTTGTGATACTAGGTCAATACTAAATATTAAATATACGTCTGAAAATTAAACCAAACCGTGTTAGAATTAGATTTTGAAGCTTTCAAATTTTTGTTCTTCCCTCAACGGGATTTGAACTCACACCATTGATACACTGCACCACCATTCGCTTAGCCTGACGTCCAGCGCCCTAGACCACTCGATTACATCCACTCCTTGAAAAAAGAGTTTCAATAGTCGTAGTGTTCCCTTGTCTCGTAAGAATTTATTCTAGGGATAGACGTAAGACATGTGTAGATGGTATATATATATATGCTTAATATTATAATTTGTCAACAATCTAATTCAGCAATTTGTAATATATTGTATAGGATAATGAAGAAAATTTATTTGTGATACTAGGTTAATGCTACATATATACGTCTGAAAATTTAACCAGTGTTAGAATTAGAGGTTTGAGCTGTCAAATTTTTGTTCTTCCCTCGACGGGATTTGAACTCACACCATTGATGCACTAGTACTGCAGCATAAATCGCCTAGCCTTATGTCCAGTGAGTTCAAATCCCGTCGAGGGAAGAAGAACAAATTTGACTGCTCAAAAATCTAATCCTAACACTGTTTGGTTTAATTTTCAGACGTATATATACCGTCCGACAAAAGTTAAGCACCACCTGAATTGTTTCAATAATATCTTTTCTAATAATGAACTTATTTCAAATCGGTTACCTGTACACACATACTTACTTACCTGTGAAACATGTTATTGATCAATTTTTATTCATGTGTATATGACAGGGTGTGTAAAGTGCCACGTGTACACTTCAACATTTGTGTTTGCAAACGAAAGCTGATTTTTTTGTATAGAGTTTTAAGTTTCATTTTCTATTGGTTTGGTATGGTGCGCCGATAATTAACCATACCTGAAAGGTGGCAAGCTGTTGGCATGCATAACGGTGGTTTTAGCCATAGAAGGGTGGCAGACCACTTCAGGGTTAACCATTCCATCATTGTACAACTGATGCAGCGTTTTCGTCAAAAGGCGAATGTTACTGACCATCCACGTGCAGGTACACCTCGCAACACTACGCCAAGAGAGGACCTGTTCATATCCAGAGGAGCGCGGCAACGGCCGTTCAGCACAGCTGGTGCACTTCGTGGTAATTTAGCGTTTGAAGGCCACATTAGCACACGCACTGTAATCAGACGCCTCCACCATCAGGGAATGCGAGCGCGACGACTCATAAAACGTCCACAGTTGACATTACGTCATCGCCATGCTCGATTTGGCTGGTCACATGATCATTTGGGGTGGACTATTCGCACATGGAGACGGGTCCACTGGTCTGATGAAAGTCGTTTTTGTTACGCCCTACCGACGGTCGTGCAAGGGTTTGGCGCCAACGAAACACTTCATTTCAGGACAACCACATTTTGGGCACAACTGCTTTTGGGGGTGGGGGTGTAACTATCTGAGGTTGTTTTTCCTTTGACTGTAAGTTGGGCTTGTACGTTCTTGATGGTAATCTGACAGGCCAAAAATACCGTGACAATGTGCTCGTCCCCCATTTCGACAATCATGCGTTGGCTGACAGGCCAATGTTCATTGACGACAACGCTAGGCCACATAGAGCCCGAATTGTACAACATTTCTAGCAGCAAGAGGCTGTTCAGACAATTCCATGGCCTGCGATGTTGCCAGACATGAACCCTATAGAGCATGTATGGAACTTTATTGGCCGAAAAATTAACCAACGCAATCCAAAATGTCAAAATATTGACGAATTAAGAACTGTTATCTTACAGGAGTGGCAACAGTTCCCCCAAGAACGGCTTAGGCGTCTTGTGCGAAGAATGACGAGGCGTGTTACAGAACTTCACAATAAACGCGGTGGATATACTCATTATTGATTATTATGCCTTACTCATACGCACAATATATGCATTTAAATGTTCTTAAAATCTGAAGACTCTGCATTTTAATGCAATGTTAAAAACTTCCATCAAAGACAAACTGGTTTTACGTTTTTGCCAAGTCATAGTCACATCTTTCAGGAAGATAAATACTTCGTAGATTGGTAATTGTAGAGCCCTTGGTGTAGTCTATTAAGAAGTGTAAGAAAAATGGTGATATCTATTTTATTGCTTTAACAGTATTGATGTAAAAAAAAATATATCGATAAAAATATATGGTGGTGCTTAACTTTTGTCGGAGTGTATATAATATATATATAAAGTCTAAGGGAATATATATGAAAATATATCAATTCTAAGGGAATCTACCAACCAGAGAACTTAATGAGTAAATATGTATTTATGTCCACGCAACAATAATTTTTCTTAGAATCTGCGCAAAAAATGTAAGTCTTATCTTCGACATAAACTTACTTAGCCTTGCTTGGTTACCCCCAGAAGTCAATTGTTTAAAGCATGCTTATCAATTGATTTTTCATCAATGCATTGCTCTGTAATAACCTATATATTTTTCAGATGGTCCTAACCATGTCATCATCACACCATCAACTCAGTCTTACACATTAAATGAGACAGACAATCTGAATCAAATCCAGTGTATTGCTGACTGTATACCTGTTTGTACATTGACATGGAGTGGACCTAATCTTCCTGTTGGTAACACATCTGTGCTTAACCTACATAACATAAACAGGACTCAGGCAGGGGACTATCAGTGTACAGCTAGTAATGACGTCAGTAGTAATACATCTGTTGTAGTAAATGTTGCTGTTCAGTGTAAGTATTAGATACATACGTACTATTATCTAACATTAAGTATATATTTCATCGAAATAGAGGATTTAAACCATGCATTTTATCCCATGAAAAATAGAATGTTGATTTCCCAACATCTGCCTCTCAACAATGAATTACCGCAGATCAATTTGATTGCCTAACAAAAAACACGAACAGAAAGCAACTTGGAGTCACTGATTGTGGTGGTATCAGGGAGTGTGTTTCATATTATGCTTGTTTCTACATTATGACCTCCCTACACAACAGTTAAATGTATATATTTTATTGAAACCACAAAGCATATTTACGTATTGACCATTGATTGCCACAATACTATGCAAAGTTCCTTGTAACTATGTTTCGATTTGACTGTCAACATGATTGAAAAGATTGGTGAAACGTCGACCAGGTAATGAATTACTGTTTATATTGTAAAACAACGCGAACATATTTGTGAGAAAGAACGAACTAAATATGTTGTAAATTACCAAGCAAGTGAAGTGACGGTTAAAACTAATAGACTAACTTCTGGTGATACATTTAGAATATAAACAAATGAAGGAACATTAATGATAATGGTGAGACACAGATAAATATTTGTAACTCAATAAAGTACAGATTGACCACAGGAAGTATGTTCTAAATGACTATAATAAGGTAAAGAAAAATCAGATGTTTTGAGAAAATTAAGTCCT
>MJUT01042352.1:263917-275430 GCA_002080005.1 Gigantidas platifrons | reverse complement strand
ATGATAAATTATTTAAATAGTAATTTCTGAGAACAGTATATCATTTACACACCTAGTCATTTGACCGATGCAATCATGATGCAAATAATAATAAATATGTAATTAAGTAAACCTCCCTATATTTTCAATATATTTGTAAGCTGTTTGTAGAATATATAAATTTTCATCTCAAGATAAGTTATCAGACCCCTGTAAAAGTATTTCAGGATTAAGTATATCTTTATATCTTCTCAGATCTTGGAGCATAATGATTCTATGTCTCATATACAGAGGACAAACATAGAAATAATGAAAACAATCATCCACTGCATCCCCACAGGGGCAATGTGAGCTGTCAGACAAGTGAGCCCGAAACAAGTGATCATTAAGATTACTAACATTATTGCGCAGTTGGCAAATAATGATATTCCTCTTGCGGGGGCCTGATGAGAAATAACTAAGTGGTTGAGTAATTTCATTTAATTTTTTTTAAACAAGGAAATAGAAGGGATATTTCTAATATCTTCATGAAGATTATTCCACATATTCATTACAGACGGGAAAAAAACTTTTACTATATGACTGAGTACGTACCGTGGCACATTATAAATTCTATCATTCCTGAGCATGTAATTAGCATCAGGATTTAAATGAGAATTAAAGATTTCTGAAAAATAGTTAGGAAGATATCCATGTAGAGCCTTAAACAAACGTATAAGTTTTTGTTTTTGACGTCTATTTTCTAAAGAGTCCCATCTCAATTCACTGTACAATTTTGATCTTGATGTACCTTTCCTCATGCCGGTCACTATTCTGGCAGCCTCATATTGAATTGATTCAATTAAGTCAGACTCCTGTTTAGTACAGTTATCCCATACTACATTCCCATATTCCAAAATAGGTCTGATAAATCCAAAATATAGCTTTTCTAGAGATTTCCTATCAATGTTATATTTAAGCATTCTAAGTATATTTAGACGAGAAAAAGCTTTAGAATAAATTGCATTAATATGATTTTTCCATGTACCAGTATGGTTGAAAATTAGACCAAGATGTTTGTGTTCACAAGTATTTTCTATTTCAGTATTGTTCATATTTAATACAGGTAATATCATGTTTGCGAGTAACGAATATGGATTTTGTTTTAGTAGCATTAAAAGTAACTCCCCAATGTTGTGCCTATGTATGCAAGCTATCTAAATCAGAATTCAGTGACTCTGCCGCTATTTGCTGGTCATCAACAATACAGTAGAGAGATGTATAATCTGCAAAGAGTTTCATTTTGTTAGAGACAACATCCACAATATCATTGATAAACAACAAAAACAGATAAGGGTCTAGAATAGAGGCTTGAGGTACACCAGCATTAATAGCTTTCCAACATGAATTACATCCCTCCATACAGACCCGCTGTTTACGGTCTGTTAAATAATTACCAAACCAGTTTAATAAATTGCCCTTAATACCATATTTTCTTTATTTATAAAGAAGACCACGGTGCCATACTCGGTCAAATGCCTTTGAGACGTCACAGAAAACAAATCTTACATCTTTTCCAATATCTAAGTTTTTCATTACAGTATCATATATTATCAGTAATTGATTAACAGTGGAGTCTCTAAGTTTAAATCCAGACTGATCATGTGACAATGTATCATACTGTAATAGGTAGTTGTGAAGGTGCTTAAATATTATTTTTTCAAGCATCTTGATAAAGCAATTGGTAACAGATATGGGTCTGTAGTTAGTGACACTATCGGGTCCACCTTTACTTTTATAGATTGCAGACACATTTGCCATCTTCCAGTCTATAGGTACAAGACCATAATATAAACTTTTATTAAATAATATAAGAAGCGGTTTGACTATAGACTGGAAGATTGCTTTCAGAAATTTAGGAGGAATATTATCAGACAACTCACAAGGAGCAAGACGTGGAATATTTAGAATTTCGGGTTCAACATCTAGAGAAGACGCAGTAGCAAAATAATCAGTGATTGCATTAGCTTTATCAATAGGATGGTAATAAATTTCACCATTAACTTTCAAGGGGCTGCTGGTAGTATTTGTATTCTTAAATTTAGTTACAGATTTGGCTATTCTCAACCATTTTCCTGGAGGTACATTTTTATCTACAAGAGAATTTTGTAGATTAATAATATAATCTTTTTTGCTTCTCTGATCATATCAATTATTTCATTTCGAATTTTTCGAAAAAATTTCCCAGTCACTTGCAAGATTCCTAGATTTAGCCTTTTTGTGTATACGATTTCTCTTCCTAATTTTACACTTAATTACATTATTAATCCATGGTTTGTCCCTAGGTCTAACTCGTATGGTCTTCTTAGGAATGTTTTGATCCATAGCAAGAGTTATCTCCCCATTTATATTTTCATTGATAAAATTAACATCATTAGAACTAGATAATCTCCTATCCCAATCAATGTCTTGCAAGTGATTTTTTATTGCATCATAATTATCATGGTCAAAATCCCATGATTTCAACATTAATATCACCAAGACAAATTAAATGATTAAAATCAGTATCTACTGCATTGTGAAAAAGGTTTTCAATATGATCCCAGGAAATCATTCTAGCACTAGTGGGTCTATAAAAACAAATTAATACAAATTTTCTGTTGTGTGCAGAAACCTCTATACATAATGATTCAATATCCGGATGTTCTAAATCCAAGCGGCGTTTAGCATATATATTATTTCTGGGAAAAATAATAGACCACCACCTCTATCAACTAATCTGTCCTTTCGAAACTGCTCAGGACTGAAAAAGTTATCAATACTAATATCACAATTGTTTATAGAATGATCTAATTTTGACTCTGTAACACAAATTATGTCATAATCACTAAGCTCAGCACCAATTAGGTCTGTTTTATGACGTAATGAGTTTACATTGATATTGACAATAGAAATGGTACGATGTTCATTTCGAGTTGAATCGGGACCAAGGTTTGGATGTATATCGTTACACTGTTCTAGTAGTAGTAAAATAGTAAACATAATGAAGACAATATTAGAATAAATGTTATACGCAATTATCTGTTTGGAACAATAACTTGAGATAAAGAAGTTGTTATCCATAATCTACATGAAACATAATATAGAAGGAAAAGCAAGGTCCCAAGCAGAATTGGTATAAATCTGCATGAAAATAAAATGGTATTAAAGTACTGAAAATGACAGCATAAATCATCTGCTCCAGTGAAAAGTCATGTGTAAGAGATGTAAAAAAAGCAAAAGCAAAACAAAAATAAAGTAAACATAACTTATATACATGCACATAAAATATTTTATCATGATAAATGGTAGGGTGAAATACCATGATAGCAACAGGTAGATCAAATTCATTAAGATGTCATAGTATCATACAGATATGTATTGCTTAAATTATGGAGTTAATTATATTAAACAAGTACCTTGTGTAGGTACTTACAAAATGTATATACACCAGAGTTAAACTAAATGTACTTAAAATTTAGCATAGTCATACTGATAAACACTTAGATATAAGCACCTTAACTTATCGAGTAATGAATAGGCATAGAAATAAAATATTGATACTGACAGTAAGTAAGTACCAGCTACAGTTGAGGGGGTGTGGGAGGATAAGAGAATTGACAAAATGAGATGGGAAATAATATAATACATATTTTCCAGTGGACGATGTACTCTGTTCAAAAATCTATTTAAGATTAATACCATGGGATGATAAGAAAAAAAATATATATAACAAATCAGTGCTAAAATTGTTAACATGATTAATAACACAAATCCAGAACTAAAAATGTAACTTTACAGTTACTTAGAAAATATAGGTAGAATATTCTTTCACAAGCCATAGCCTAAAGAGAGATATCACATATTTAATTTCTTAGCCGGAACAGCTGAGTTTCGGTAATTTGGGTTATCAGTGAACCACGACCTAATAATGTATCTGTCATGCAAATAACAGCAGTCACAAGTTATGAATCGCCTATAGTAAAGACTGTGACGGTATATGTGCAAGTGGCTAGTTAACCCAAAGGAAATTCGATAAATACTATATATATATTTACTGGGCATGTACACTTAAACTTGAAGGAATGTGGAATGTAATGTTTACATCGTGCAAAATTGTGCGTAGTCGATTCTTACAATAAAGTAATGGTAAGATATTAGAAGTGAAAATACTCCCAACTGATTCAGACAAACTGAACCGGTATCGGGCAAAGGAATGAAGATTTACGGTACTGGACGCACTCTTTTCTTTACAAAGAGGAATAACTCAAATGAAAATTGTTACAAAGTCTCAAGGCAGAGAAAATAATAAGACAAATTCCTTATATAAGTTAAATACATAAACATCTGAGATAGAACATTACTAGTAGCTATAATATAGTCATAAACAATAATTCATAAGTCTATAGACAACAAGTTTAGTTAATGTATTAAACAGCAGGCAAAAGTTTCCGTAGACTTGCTGAACTAAAGGTTAATTAAGTTGTAGTTGTAGCTGGAGTTGAGGTTACTAGATCGTTGTGAATTGGTTGTCTTCAATAGTATTAAGGCTAGTATCGACAGAATGTGGAACTCGTCGAGCAGCTGATGGTAAGTCGTGTGTAGCAGGGATTCGGATGTTAAACGGTAAAAGGTCTGATTTGGAACGAATTTGAACGGTTTGAGTATCGTCTAAATTCCTCACAAAAATTCTCCCGTCATAGGTCCAACAGTTCCGGATAAGTTTGTCAGAGTACAACTGTATAGTTTTATTGAACAATTTCATTCTCTGTTGGGTAAGGGCTTCGTTGATAAATATTTTGTTTCGACTAGATATATTTCTATTTTTCAAATCCCGCTTATTACTATACACAAGAGCTCTGTGTCTATAAGAAATAAAGCGAACGATGATAGTTCCTGCTTTCTTATGTCCCAATCGATGCGATCTCTCGATGTTATCCAATGTTAGCCGTGTGTCACTCTGCTGACGGATATCATTATTAATTATATTTAGGATTATGACATCGGTGTCTTCATGATCACCGTTAGATTCCATCTCATCAAATCTATCCTCCAGCTGATCTATTCTTTTAACAAGAGTCTCAGTTATCGCAGTTTGAAAGTTGCTAACAAGAACACTTTTAAATGTTTGGTTTTTAAAAAGCTCGCTGACCAGGGTTTTTAGAGAATTTTCATCTTTAGAAATGTTATCTAGAAAATCACTGATATCGGAGGCGCTAGTATCATCTCTCCTAGGTCGCTTGGTAGATTGGGAGCGTGATCGATAACTATGCTGACGATCTAAGCTCTGAATAGAGAAACTCTGGCTCTGATTAGTTCCTCGGCGGGATCGATTCCCTCTGCTACCGCGGCGAGTTCTTGGCGGACCCATCTTGTATCCATACTTTATTTTATGTTGCAAAATAATTCAAAAAGTAATCAAATTGTAAACATTATTTAACTGACAAAGTCACTCAAGTAAATTACATGGTGTATAACGACTTGTATCGATCCGACAGGTATGCGACAGGTAACCGAAAAGGACTCACCGCTCTATGTTTACATTATGTCCATATATCCATATATATAACATATATAGCAAAATAAAATTTCCTCATATAATATTGACGAAATACTCCTACTTAACAAAGTTGCATTATTGCACAGTCCACATCACGAGGAGTCCATGATCTTTTACATATTGGCTTGAAAATCTCAAAGAACGAGTAAAATCACCAAAACTGTCCTGTGCTGTAAAGAACGACTTGCCTATTCGGCCATCTTGTTAAATCCACACTGACATCAGCAGCATCAAGTTCGTCAATCGATTTGATCTCCCCATCATTTTTTTTAAGTAATCATTCAGAATCTTTTCCGACACACATATAACTGATTTTTTGTTTTTAGAGTCCTTCTCGTCTATAATTACGTCTAAATCATGGTCAGTTAACGAGGGAAACCTTGCCATTTTCCGTCTCACTGTCTCGTTTGCTAATTGCAGAGTTTTCGTTAATAGACGATGTAGTCCGAGTGTTCAGAATAAATATAAAACGTTTATCCAATCAGGTCGCGGAACTAAAAATCCGCGAAAATGATTCACCTTGCCGATCCATACTCTTAAAAACTATGGACCGCTCAATAGTCAAACAAGTGGCAAGGGAGAAAAATAGCAATTTTAATGGAGGAAATTATGTAGTGATGTTCATATACTGAGGTACAATACTGAACCCTATTGCATTTTATGTAGGATTATGAATTTTCAATAAACGGTCTGTTGGTTTAGCTTAATTATCACTCTTCTTGCCAGCAAAGCTTTCGAAGTTAGATGATAATTTTTACCTATATATGTAATATTGATATGTTTTGTATTGATTACGCTATACTTTACTTACTAAAGATTGATTATTCGAAGGTTTACCACTGAGAAGATGACGACTATTATATATGTGTCAATGTTTACACTTGTAGATTGTTTTGCGAACTGTTGGTAGCATAGTCAGCTCAAACAAAATGTCAAATTCTTATATCAGTAACTTCCTATTTCCTTCTGCTGTTTTTTTATTTCGGCTGATTGACAAATGAGAAGTTATATAGGTAATCTATATCCATATTTTTGTCCGATGGGGTTTACCAGCAAGAAGAGTTTGAAGGTACCAACGGGGTAATCATAATTCACAAATTGAAGGACAGACAACACAAAGACCAAAAAAAAAGGAAAATTTTAAAGAAAGATAACTCTAGTCTGAATTTAAAACCACTAGAGAATTCTCCATAGTATTCTGTTAAATAAAATCTGTTTGAGGTTTCATGCATGTTTCTCCTGAAGTTTAATATAAGTGACACTCATATCAAGGGGTACTTTATTGGAAGTTTACCTCCGAAAATATTTGTTCTCTTACATACAATCCTGAATCCCAGTGGAACGAACCTGGATATGTCTTAAATCATCTTTGAGATCTTCCAATGTATTCAGCTGGTGTATGTCTGTCTGTGTGCACATTTCTGGGCAAACCGCCAGGCGATGCATATCCAAACACATTCCTTGTACAGAATAAATGAGATTCATTTAGATATCCCTTTAAGGGTGTAGAGTTACCCTAAAAATTTCCCATCAATCATTTTTTTTAAATTTGCATCATAGAATAGTTATGTCTAAATACATTATCTGCCAACGTTTCAAAAATTTTCACAGTGCCGTTTTTTCTATAGCACATCCTAAATATATCAATTGTGGGGGTATTCTGGACGCCAGATGGTAATACTAGTTTCGGAAGATTCTAATAGATATGCACATTTATTTCTGATTGAAAGGGAATATTTTGCTTAATACACTTGATACTGTTGTTGTTGAATAAATATGAAATATCTAGCATATCTGAATATCCTATTTGGAGATAATCACGTGCAAAACAGTGGAAACTGCAAAAAAGGGACGATGCCCTCAGGACCAACTTGGTATTAAAAATCGGATTAAAAAAATTCCTGTCAATTAATTTCCACCAAAAAACGATACACTGAAGAATAGACATATAGACATCATTGCACCAAATTATACAAACTTTTACCATCCGATTTTTAAAACATTTAAATTTATATTTTTCATGGCACCCAGAAAAAAAATGAAATTGTCGAGGAAAGTTACCACACACCCATCTTTTGCTAGTTTCTTTGTTTGTGAGATAAAAAATAACTAGTTACCAATAACAAAAAACTTTTGAATTCTTATAATTGACACAGCGGATGTCCAAATTACCAAATGACAGCATTTGTCTTTTTTATTTTCAGGTCGGCTGGGGAGGGGGAGGGGTGGTTTGAGGGTTGCTATGCTTGATAAATTCATTAAAAAAACCAAGAAAACACAGACAGCCACCCGGCTGTATTGTTAAATTCCTTTACATTCTGTCCTACAGTTGTATTCGTTTGATTCTGATTATTCTTTATTTGTCATAGGAGAAGGGGACGGCGGTATAAGAGAGGATCAGATAATATTACAATTTTTTTCCCAAATATAGCTTTCTATTTTATACTACCGTATAGTTTGCTCTATAGTTTCATAGTATCTAAGATCCTGATGAATATATATTTTGCAAACCCTTGAAATTCATTAGAAAAAGGTTGTCACACAAATTGGGTTATATTTCTGGCATTTGTGACAACATATTTCGATGAACATTTTTTCTGGAAAGAGATATTTCAATGCTATTTTGTTTGCATATAATAATAACATACTGCCTGACACTGGCATAAGCAGCAATAAGATATTAGAATATAAGGAGCACAACTATGGAAAGGTAAAAGGAAAAGGAGTCATATTTTTAACTGGCCAAATCCAATGTAAACAATCTTTATCACCAAGAAGCTTGTAATTGAGGTGGAATTTTCAAACGCACAGATGATCATATATTTGAGAAGTCACTGAACATAGAGTGATCTCCCATACCCCAGGTCTACACCCTTTAGTGTCCTTTCAACTGTGTTGGGCCTGTATGTTGTGATGTACAGCTAAGCCTCTTGGCTGTTATTACCACAAATCATATTCAAATATAGTGCCACTGACGACGTTGTTAACAGTGAATATCTCCGTAAAATGCTTGTTAAAGGTCCAAAATATCATAAATTGGAAATAATTAAGGATTCTGTGGAGGACTATGCCAGAAAATAAGCAAAGCGAGAAAAAGAGGAGGTTGATATCCTTTCAGAATGGGTTAATGCTGTTAGGTCATTAATTCAAATTCGAATTAGAAAACACCGAAAGTCATTGAGTACAAAAGCAACATCTGCATTCAAAAATCCTGTTGTTGCAGAGACCCTGTCCACTATTGACGACAAATATGTTGTAGTTCCTGCAGATAATGCTCCTAACAACATCGTCCTTATGTGCAACAAGCATGACATTGATTGCTTAAAGATAGAATTATACTTGTATAGCTCACAAGGTAATCCTATATATAGCTACTACGTTATCAAAAGAAGAAATCATTGATAATCACATATCAGTATTGTCTCATTTTGATCTTTCCATGAAAGATGATGATTATAATATTCACTTGCTGTACCAGATGCTAAAATTACACAAGCGTTTATACAAGCAACTAAATATCGTGGGAGCTCCAAAGTGTTCTACCAACTTCTATTTTTACAGCAGCCCAAAGAGATCTCCAGAAATACCACCTTCCGCTATATATATGATGTTCTGTCACTGCAGAATTCTCGATTCGGTGAATATCTACATCTCATCTAGCCTAATGAGCTTGAATTAAAGGATACTACTGACACATAACAGTCTGCTTCATAATTTGACTTTGACCTTGAAATCAACATCGGAAGAAGATTGAAAACAAACGTTATTCTAGTGTGGTGTTCTGGTCAGAGCTAAGACGATGACTCAAAATTTGCTCAACGAAGGCTACGTTGCTCAAGTCATCGCTGCAAAACTTCCTCGGTCGTCATCACGATCTGGCTGACCATAACGACATATCAATATCTGAACTGACAATAGATATTTTCCTTTTTATGTAGATTTTTTCTTTCTTTTTACAACCGACAATACTTTTATCTGACTTGACTGATTATATGAGTTAAAAGGTGGGTGTCTATTAAGAAGCAGGAACTGTTTACCCCTCGCGAGGACCTGGAATCACAAACGGATTTTGGTGGGGCCTATGTTGCTCATCTTTTTAGTTTTCTATGATATATTGTGTTTTTCGGTTTTGTTAGTCTTCATTTTGTGTAGTGTGTACCCAACATATTGCCATTGTCTCTAATTGTCGATTCTTGATCGCCCCTTTTGTTTTCAATTTGACAAGTTTGCGCTATACAAATATATCAACATGACAAAGAGTAATCTTGCTTGACATAGATAATTTAAGCGAAACTCAATTTCAACTGAAACAATACAAGCAAGCAATAATGCATAAAAAAAATGAAATAACTGGAAAAAAAACTGAAAACAGTACATAATAATTGTAATAAACAACGGCTTTTACAATTTGTCATTCTTAATCAGATAACATACTCATAATGTTTGCAATGTATAAATTCACCACACAGCTCTCACTAGACTATTTTATACTTCTTTTCTGTTCTTTGTCAGAGAAATTTGTGCGTTATAACCTGTTTTTATTAATTTAAAAGAAACACTTGATAAATTATAATTATATTTTTGTTGTAATAATAAATTATAATAAATCACATGGGGATTTTGAAAAACTCGAAAGATCTTTTGGATAATCTTAAATCAAGATATTTCTTTCAAGTATCCTCCATCAAAACTTTTGATGTTTCAACTCAATATACCACCCTACCGCATGACAAATAAAAAATCCGCTTAAAAGAAACAATCCACAAAGCTTTCAGTCATAGAATAGATGGCTCAACATTTTTTGTGTTAGGCTACAATTCCACACATGTTTCTAACAAAATTCAAAAAGGTAAAACATGCTACTCCGAGGAACAAGTGATCAGTATGCTGGAATTCCTCATCGATAACATATTTGTCTCTTTTGGAGGGACACGGTTTCAGCAGGTCGTCGGCATACCAATGGGTACGAATTGTGCCCCTCTTCTAGCCGATTTATCTTTATACTCATATGAGTCGGAGTTTCTTCAAAAACTTGTTAAAGATAAGAAGATTCATGAAGCTAGAGCCTTTAATTTCACGTACAGGTATATTGATGACGTTTTATCTATCAATAATTCTAGATTTGCAGAATTTCTTCCATTGATATATCCTCCAGAGCTGGAAATTAAAGAGACCACAGATACAGTTCGTCCGCATAATTTTTGGACTTATACCTCGAATTTGACGACAGTGATCAACTCAGTACTAAAATTTATGATAAACGAGACGACTTCAATTTTAAAATCATAAATTTTCCTAATATGTGCAGCAATATACCAGCTTCTCCTGCATATGGTGTTTACATCTCGCAATTGATTCGTTATGCTAGAGCCAGTAGCAATTATTCTAATTTCTTGAAGCATCATCTTTGTCTGAAAAACAGGCTACTGGACAGGGGCTATAAAAAGATTCGCCTTATTCGATCTCTCAAAAAGTTTATATTCCGATATCAAGATCTTGTCTGAATATATTCTGTCTCTGCAGATACAATGGTAAAAGATACATTTTCACATAGTGAAAATGTGTAAAGATAAGGATTTGGTATACGTGGTTACAATGTCAAAACTATTTTTTTATGAATGTGTGACGTAAAAATGTTTTTGTCATTTTCTGTCGTAGTTACAGTACTTTAAAGGACTCATAGTTATTGATGGTGTGGTTCACGTGATATATTAGATAGCTTCCTAACTGAATTTTGTACTGTTGACTATTATTTTACCTATTTTGTTCCAGTATTGTTATACATGCTGTTATAGTGACAACCGGAACCTTTGAACCGTAATGGAAGCGAGAGGTTGGCGCCGTAAAATCTGATTCAATCCACCATTTCTTTAGAAATGCCTGTACCAAGTCAGGGCCATTGCGGTTTCCCAGTTTCCCGGTTGTTGACTGATTTTGTCTGTTTATTGATTTATGA
>MJUT01042352.1:221733-238952 GCA_002080005.1 Gigantidas platifrons | reverse complement strand
GGGTCTTTATCTGTAGGGTTGGAAGACTTGCGATTCATAATCAATTTCCATATCAGTCTTAAACAATTTAATATATACTCCTTGTCTCTTTTCGAAGTTTTGAGAAACAGTTGAACACAGTCATGGGATACAACATTGATATATCCAATACATAGATGGATAATACTATCGAAATATGACGTGCAAGTAAATTCACCGCATCTCAGAAACCCAATGAATGCTACCACGCATGCAGTTTGTAAAACTAGATCTGTGAAAATTTTGAACAGGTTATCGATATAACCTGGTATGGGGAAGTTTACGATTAATAAACCGCGTTCAAAAAGTGGAAATATTCCTTATAATTTAATTTTGACAGCAACATTTAACGATTCCTCGATTTTTAATTATGGTTATTTCGTACGAATACAATGTATATATGAATTAGTCGTTGGTGACTAAATATGTTGGTTATGTCAACAATATCAACCTAGGTTATCAATTTTCCTCCAGGCGGACCAATCAAACATATTGCAGTATTCACATCATATTAAATTATATATATATATATCACCAATCGCGTAGCCTTATGTCCAGCGCCACATCCGCTATGTATATTGTGCATCATTTATTTTTATTGCAGGCAAAAAGGAAAAGGACTTTGAAATGGGTAAGCTAATTATAATTTTTGTTTGCTATTATATTATAATATAATAATAGAGGCTCAGTGGGTTGAGCCTGTGTCACTCACCTTTTATTCTGTTTTGAGGAATTTTTATTCAGAACCTGTAAAAGAAAAACGTTTTATCTGCTCTCTTTAATAGGAATAATGTTGTACATGTGTCACGAAGATCAAATGCATGATGCATAAAGTTCAAGATTATAGCATCCTTTATAGTTATGCTTTTCTCTGGGTTATGTGTGAGGGTAGGCAGTTTACTCACATCATTTCACTAAGAGAATGCGGTTTTGGTCCAATAAACTAGTTTAACCCCGTCATGTTTTATTGAAGGGCCTATGCCAAGCCAGGAAAGCGAACAGTTATGCATTTGTGTGTTAAGCCCAACTTAAGGGTATATATTTTGCTTCTTAATATGATTTATGTTTTTGGAACTCTTCCTACAGTGTGGTGTTTTTTATTTCAATTTTTATTGATTTAAAACAAATCATTGATACGATGTTTTTACGTTCAGAAACATTAATCATATTTTGTGAGTTCTATTTTGTTTTTGTTTTGTTTTTGAAGGTGTGAATATGAAAAAAACAGAGGTTGTAGTAGAAACAAATAATGTTATTTAAGAATTGAATGCATTCTTTTGAAGTTTCATTGGGGTATAAAAGCGTTGACTAAAGTACATTTTCAATGAAGCCCGGTAGTGCTTCATGTTGAAAATGTGCTTCAATCAACGCTTTCATACCCCAATGAAACTTCCAAAGAATGCATTCAATTCTTATAATTATATTTAAATCACACCAAAATTTAATATAGTTGAATTTTTCGTTTTGAATTTTATTTGTGTTATATTATTTGCTGTTGGAAATTACTACGCCATTGATTGTTTTCATCTGATGTCGTCATGAAGCCACGTGCAAGTTCGGGTTTGGGTTTCATTAGGATGTGAAACATCTCTTTTATAATCATGTGACAACTTCATAACCAATCATATTGTAACATTTCAATGAAAAACGGAAGTAATGTAATTATGTTGTCTTGATATTAAACTTTAGACCTCTGTAAAACATCTTCTATTCATTTCAAATATTTTTGCACAGGAAGTGTCTATGAAAATGCGGAAGACATTGCAAATAGCCGTGCTGATGCACTCCGTGTTAGCGAAAAGGCGACTATGGATAGCAAACAGCACCACAAATATCAACCAACAAGGGTATGTTAATAACACAATATATAATTAATAATGTGTACTACATGTCGATTATTCTTAAGTAGATCGTTCCTTCGATGAATTTACTGCAAATATTCGTTTAATTAATATGTAGGAGAGTCAACGACGTATTCAGAATAGTATGCTTCATTTATATTTGATTGATTTATTGTGTTTAACGCCACATTCAGCGATATTTCAGCTATATTATGGCGACCAGTTTTAGTGGTGGAAGAAGCCGGAGAGAACCACCGACCATAGGTTAGCAGCCTGTCAGCTTTACCACTTGCGGCAGCGAGTCGAGTGCACACTTTTTTGTAATTTACAAAGCCGGGTGCGAACCCACGCCGTATTAGTGATAGGCTTGTACGAGTTGTTAGGTAACCCAACTACTAACCCATTGAGCCACCCGTTCCCTTTTTGCTTCATTCAGTATTCAAAAATAATCATGAAATAACTGATTGTCTAAAATCGTAAAACAATAGCAGTGTGATGCAGCAGTCTTTAACTACATTGGTAAGCAACTTTAATCAAATTACAATACACATTATTTAAAGTTTTATTGCCCATATACCATACTGATTCCATATGGATTTTCGATGTATCATTTCACTTAAGTTACAAAAAAATATTTTATTTCCAAGTCATACACATGTTTTTGTATGTCTAATATTCAGCTTGAATAAGAAAAATGTGTGTATGTGTGTCGAAAAGCAAACTGAGAAATGGACATAATTCAACATAGAAAAATATGTAAAACATGTTTAAAAGTATGTGTGTAGGTTGCTGTAGATTTATTGGAAACCATAGCAATATGTCAAATAGAAAAGTGATTAAATGCCTGCATCGTAGGCGGTGCTAAACTGAACGTAAGCTGTACAGAAAGGAATGCATGATGAATAGATGATAGTCATTTAAAACGTTATTGTTGTTTTCATTGTGGTTCCAAAATCATAGTTGAATGCCATTGTAGTTTATCTATAAATTAATGTTAAACATGTGGAGAAAAGTTAGAATAAAAGATTGTTAGCACTGACACATGTGCAAACTCCAGTGTATAATAATAGGACATAGTTTCTACGATGCAGGTACATTTCCTAAAATGAAACATCGTTATATTTTGGGAATTAATTTAATACACAAATCACCCTTAGAACAGAACGTGCTAGGAGTGGTTGTTGGATGTCCCATGCAAGTAAAATATTACCGACATGATCATTTATATCCTCTTTGTTTCTGTTTTAATCTGAACTTCCATTTATTAGCCCCTGCAACTATCACCTTTTGGGCAAGCATATTTTAAATTGTAAACATGTTCTCATCATGAATATTGCTGGAATGCTGTTATCTTGTGAAAAAACAATACGTTACTTATAGATAAATGCATGCTCTTTTCCATATCAGGACTGTGATCATCCCGAGGGCTTTAACCTGAGGGACGATATCGTTCTCTCGGGATGATAACAGTCCTGAATGCCCGTGGGCCGATATCGGTCTCGTGGGATGATCACAGTCGTGATATGGAAAATGGCATGCATTAATTTGTTTATCAGATATTGCAACATTGAATTAAAAAGAACAAAAATAACTTCGCACACACAGACACCAAACGTATGGATATGAGTAATCGATAACGGTTCAGGGATGACAAAATTCTTGATATGGAAAACAGCATGCATTGATCTATGTATCACATATTTCAACATTGAATTAAAAATAACTAAATTAACTTCCCACACAGACACCTAACTTCTGAATATGAGTGACCGATATTGGTTTAGGGATGACAACAGTCCTGATGTGAAAAAAGGCATGCATTGATCTATTTAGTACATATCTCAACATGGAATTCAAAAGAACAAAATTAACGTCCCACACAGGCACCAAAATTATGGATATGTTTGAATAACAACTGCTGTGGAGTCTGCTTTTTGTTTTTGCTTCCGAAACACCCACACATCTTTTCTCGCTGGAAGCCCACATTTTCCAAACGACAATTAACAGTTGGGCGGAAATGACGTCATGGGGTTCACGACAGGCTTGATATCGTGTTATCAGAGTTTTGCACTTCTGGTGTTTACGTACGGGCAAAATCGACGTTATTACTTATAAATATGTGATAATAGATCTTGAAAATTGCGCAATTACTTTTATCTTATCTGTGAGGCAGTCTTCTAAGCACTGTTATATGCGGTCAGATAAATGTGGTTCCTATTAAATTGTAGATCAATTTAGAATAGTTTGAACAAGTTCAACGATAAATACCTGCTTTTGAACAAAACTGAAACATTATTTGTAAATATGATTGTACATGTAGGTCTTATTATGACGACTTGCTGATAATTATCACCGATGTAAGTGATTAACTGGAAATATATCATATTATTGTTTGATTTCTATTTGAGGACAATTATATATACATTATACCCGCCTCCTCTTTGCGCCTAAATATGAGTACACAAAGACATGTGCCGAATCAATATATCATGAAAAGATGTGGTTTCCTTTACTGCTATCATTCCCCACCTTCAGGGTAGCCTATTGGGACGTATGTTTCAACAGATAATTGGTATTCCAATGGGTGCAAAATGTGCTCCACTATTAGTCGATTTATTTTTACATACTTCCTTCACAAGAATAAAAGTCGAAATTAGCCAAAATCTTTAATTCCTGCTAACTCTATATACTGTGAAAGTATTTTACTAATTTGTATTCATTTTCTTGGTTTCTATAAAGTGTATTGTCAATAGGCAATGGGAAAATTGTATTTCGGTGGATTTTCGTGTTTTAAGTGAACCACGAAATCAACGAAAATTAGAGTCCCACGATTAATAATCATTTCACAGTATATAATTATCTGTCACTGAATAATTCCTGATATTTTATTCTGCATAGCATGATGAATGATCCAAATGAGCTTGAAGTAAAGGATGCTGCTGACACTCGAATACGTTTTTCTTACTTTGACTACCATCTTGAAATGAGTAATGAAGGAAGATTAAAAACATAACTCTTCCATTAGTAGCAATATCCCAGCATCACTAGCGTATATAGATTACATTTCACAGCTCATACGTTATTATAGGGCTTTTTTGCACAATACACTGGTTTTCTGGACAGATGCAAAACTGATTTAACGAGTGCTACGTTTCTCCTAGGTTGATGTCATCGTGATCTGGTTGACTATAGTAAAATATCCAGATGTCAAATGACAATGAGTCTTTCCTTTTTAACGTAGATGAATTCTTTCCTCTATCACCGACACGACTTTTACCGAACTTCACTATGTAAATGAGTAACGCGGCGGTGTGCTATAGGAAGCAAAAACTGCTTACCCCTGCAACAACCTGGATTCAATCCTCCGGTTTTTGCGGGGTTGTTGTAGTTCAGCCTTTACGTTTTCTATGATGTGGTCTGTTTTTTTTGCCTTCGCTCTGTGTCGTATGTGCCCAATGTTGGCAGTATCTCTAAATTGTGCATTTGGTTTTTTCTAACGTGTGAGCTTTTGTCAGCACTTGGTAACCGTCGTCTGTAGTCTGTCTATTCACATTTGAATCCTCTCCTCTGAAACCCAAATGAACTGAAACATATATGAAAGGTCTTCTATAAAGATACTTCTTTCGTCCTGATCAGTAAACAACCATGTCTGTCATAGTCATGTATTGATTTTTGCAGCTTCCTAATAAAACTCCCTGCCTGATTTAACTTATCTAAGCTTTTTAAAATGAAAAGGTTAAACGGGTAGCTAAAAAGAACATCTATGAAAACGTTTACTTTTTTTAAATTAATGTCGTACTTGCATGCAGTATTTTCAATTGAATTTCTGAAAATGTTGTTTGAAGTGTTCCAAAGTGTATGTAACTTTTACTGTTACAGAGTAAGAGGGGCTAAGATGGAATGAAGTCCATTTTTTGTATAACTTTTTTTGCAAATTTTCTTGCAAGATAAATATAATATTGGTGTATTGACGGTAAATATATAATTTATATGGCTCGGCACAAAACAGTTGGAAAGACTAGCTAAAGCTCTTATTTCCCCCGTTTCTAAGCTTCGCCAATACATTCTATGCTTACCGTCAGTACACCCTTCTTGCTTATATACCTGTACATCACAATGACAAACTTGTATGACATATTTTGTGAAGTCTGACCTGAAAATATTGCATGTATTACATATATCAGATTTGATGGTGTTGTGATCGTCAATGTAACTAGAAATACTTATATCTAAATATATAAAAATATATACCTTATTTTTAGAACAAGGATGGATTGGTATATGCAGATCTTGAATTATCACCAGGACCTAGTGGGAAACGGTTTGTTATAAGGGGATTAGAGAACAGAAATAAATATGCAGTTATTTATCTGACAAAGACAGCTGAGCCACTCCCTTCTGACTCTGAAAGCGAAAACGAAAAGGAGAAAACTGAAGCTAACGACAAGAAAGGAAATAATAAACAGGAAAGACTACGTAGTAACTTAAGTAATGCTTTTTGTAGACCGAAATAATGTATAATTTTTTTCTAATTTAAGCACCAAAAAAAAAAAGAAAAAAAAAAGAAACAGAAAGAAAGAAGCTGTGATTTAATTTTCTCTATATATAAATATTAATTATTTAATCCTATGTATTTCTCAGTTCATCACATGATGCTCTTTTAGTAGTAAACACTTTGATATCATTCGATTAGAGTAGCACACCTAACTCTTGTTTGAAATTTGAATATGGTCAACGACATTCAGAATTGTCTAAAGAAAGAAATGTTGAAATGCATAAATGGGAAAACAAGTTCTGAGCATATTGACCATTGACTCGCCTTAATTTTCAAGTATTGCATTGGATTTACAATATTTTCAATTATTTACAATAAAAACATTAGCCATTTGCAAATGACAATGGGAGTATGAAGTTTAAGATTATAATACATAATATTAGCCAGAAGTTATTGTGAAGCTAATTATTTAACTTTATCATAATACCTCATTGCATTTTATCTTTGTCAAATTATTTTGCATTAATATGGCCAGCGATTCGAAAATTATATCCCGAATTGAAGAAAGCTGAGCGAACACACATTCGTTTCCTCATGTTTCTACAGTTAGCACGAGTTTCCTTACATGAACGTGTAGTATACAACAAATTATATCACTGTGTGCTATTGTTCAACTCCGTTTCTATTATTTGAAAATATTGAGACTGGTATTACTCGAGTCATCTAATCAAATGCTAGCACAAGCTTACGTTCGGTATTAACACTTTCACAATTGCTTTAAACATGGCAGCCAACTATATAGTAATGCATTGCTTTTTAACATAAATCTGAAGCATATATACAAGAAAAATGTAATGCCTACAACTGAATTATTTAAATGTTTGTATTCATAGAAAGAACTGTTGGTGTTAACATTAAGTCACATAGTGAATTTAAATAATATCATAAATAATAAAACAATTCGATATTCCTTCTTTGATATCGGTCAATTCCTGATATATCTTCATTTATCATATACTTGTAGTTGATAAAGCTGAACTTTTATCCTGTACTACAACTTTGAGTTTTGTTTAGAAAAATAAGAGGAGTCATGTTTATTTCACAAAGTTTCACAAGAATGGTCCAAGTGGGCTGATAAAGCAAGTTCATTAACTGCTTCCGGAATGTTATTACATGCCTTTCCGTCAATGTTCATAAGTTCACTTCGTGAATTTCCGAAAAACTGTGTTTACAAGCATAGCGGACTATTTATTGTTTTATTGAATATTTGCACATAAAATAATTAACTGCTAATGTTCTCTCTTATGATATTGAAAGTGCTAAAAAGTGCATTTATTGGGTTTGCATATCAAAACAATAAATTTCTTGTTATATAACTATATTTTTGTATGCATTTAATTCCAGCCAAAAATGACTAAACATTTAGGTATAAATTAGTTATTTCCTTTGTTGAAATATATGATAAACATATCATAACATGTCATTATTGACATCATACCATTTATCAGCTTTCGCTCATATATATCCCCTTGAGCCTATCGACTCTGGGGTTGTAATCATCAGCCAGGGCCGATAACGGGTAAGATATGAAAAATGCCATGTAATAATTAATGTGATATATATTTAGAAAATTGCTAAAATGCGTGTTCAAAAAAAGATTACAATGAAAGAATGGTTTAATTCATATAACTAAACCTGAATGAGGCAGAAATGAAATAGCGCAAAAGGTTTCCAAAGCATCCTTTGAAATGATTGTGTCCCTAACCAATTTTTATCTAATGTGTGCGAGTGTTGTTTCTGTTTATGCTTATTTTTCATTTGCAAGTTGATAAAGTGATGTTGATGACATATTGGACTTATACAGTTATTTATCTTATGCATTGATGTTATTCTAAATTTGTTTATGCATGTGTATAATATTTTGGCTGTTGCTATTGTAACATCAGTATTTTATGATAATACTTGTTTCACATGGATTGATTTTTTAGCTGATTTATTTAGGTAAACTAACGTGGATAACAAACAAGTGTTCATAGGTTTTCTAAAATGCATATTTACATGTATTTGAGTTAAATTGTAAAGCTCAATTGATAATATGAATTTCATTTTAACGATTAATTACCTTCCGGTGTCTTCATAATGGAGTACATTCAACTATGAAGTGTCATGAACACATGTTAATATATTAAATTACTAAAAGTGCTCACGGCAACCAGACAACATTCGTTTCCTGATAATATAATCAATGGTGACCCATTTACACCTCACATTTACCTGCTTTATAGTCTCTAATGTTTTATCGTGCTCACTAAATTAGATATTTACGTTCTTGCTAAGTATTGACACTATCTCGTTGTAATATTTAATTTTATTTGGTATGAAATATCAGATTATTTAGCATAGAAACTGAATAAAGATAAGCACATCTTTCGAATATTCTCAAATTTACAATATATATGTAGATTTGAGAAAAAAAAACTGATTACAAGAGATAAATATTCCAACAAAAGTGTTCATTACGTTTGAAGACAATGACAAACCTAAAGTTTAAAATTGATTGTTTTTATTACTGCTAAGCATTACGACATGTTTCAAAATGTATGAACAACATTATTGTCCATCTTACTTTGACAACGATTTTATTTATTTCGGGAACATTTGAAAATAATGTTTTGTGTTTATTGCAGCCATACATTATTATATTTGAATGTCTATTGCGTATAATTGATGCCACATGATATAGATGTAATGTTGCTATTTCAAGTATTATGCTTTGTTTTGTTTTGATTGAACAATGTGAAATTTTCTTAGACATTGATTTTTAGCTCAACTTGCCAAAGGCAACATGAGCTATTGTCATCACTTGGTCCGTATTCCGTCTTCGTCGTCCATGTGTTGCTATTGTAACATTTTGATCTTCTCTTCTGAAACCCCTTTTGTCAATTAAACTGAAACTTTGAAGGAAGTATTTTTGTAAAGTGTTCTATAAAGAGTCCTCTTTTAGTCCCGATCCGTCAACAAACATGGCCGCCACATGCAATTCTTGTTTCAAATTGGCGGATTTCTAAAAAAAATATTCTCATCTGAAACCTCATGACCAACTAAGCTGAAACTTGGTAGGTAGCATATATGTAATGTGCTCTATGAGGATGGTTCTTTTCGTTTCGTTCCGTTAACGAACCAGGCCACCACAGGCAATTCTTATTGCTGACTGGTCGATTACTAAAAAAATCTTCTCCTCTGAAACCAAGTAGCCAAATGAACCGAAATTTGGTAGGAAGGTATATGGAAGGTTCTGTATAAAGTTTCCTCAAAACACAATGAAAGGTGAACGATACAGAATCAGACCACTGAACCTCTAGTTTATATATGTATATAGTGTATGTTATATATGATTATTCAGGATTTAATGTAACTAATGCCTATATAATTGAATAAAATGTTTTTTAATATGTTTATATTTTATCAATCAAATAAGTTATGCAGATAATTCCAGATGAAGAATAATGGATCGGTTAATAACATCATGACGACTTTGTTTTCATCAAACTAAGCTTAACGAATAGACATTTATTTTTGCAATCAATCTTAAAGCGACATTTGTGGTAATGTCTACCCACACAATTGGAGGGCGGAGCTTATCATCAAAATTCCACGTTGATATGAACAGTATATATATGAAGCTGTATGTTACATACCTCAGATATTTGAATTTTCGTAGTGATTTTTGTAATTTTTAGACTGATGAAGAATTTTAGTTTTAATAAGACTGACATTTTCGTAGGGAGGAACACTAGTGACCATGCCTGTTAAATATTTTGTATCGAAAGTAATTGTGAAGCTATGTATCATTGATTGTTCCTCCTCGAGATATCCGTGGCCAAGATAATGACCAATTTGAATGTTTGCTCCACCCACAGCTATTTTTACCCATGGTCCCATATTAATCCTAAAAACTGTTATGGGCTTAATTGTGTATTTATTTCGTATGTCTCTCATATGCTTTTAATTAGATGGAATTCCGACAAGGACATACGAGTAACAGATTAATTACTTTCTGGCTTCCATTTTGATATAACCTGTAAACATCTGCAAATGCATAATTGTAGTCTTTAAGCCATTAACGGAAGTGGGATCTGTGGATATGAAATGCTAAGCAGGCTCCATATGATAGCTTAAATGCACAATTGTGTGAAATTCCGAAGAAAAAAAAACAAATATCACGTTGGTTCCGAAACAAGTCCTGATAGTCTGTCATCGTTTTCATAACCAACCTGTTCCAGGTGTTTTCGTTGTAGAAATTCGAATATGTGTCTCTACAGTGGCTTGATGTCGTTCAACCGTTGGAACAGTGCAAGCTCTACATTTTAAATATAATTATGTTTCATATAAGCCATTCAAATTCATTTGTTATATTCTTTGTGATACACGAGCATCTAGCGACATCCCATATGTGGACACGTTAGTGTTCATATTTTAAAACGACCAATGGGCAATGAGCTTACTAAATCCTGAAATAACGAAGTCGAGGACACACCAAGAAGTTTTGTTCGATTAGTAAATATATTAAACTGTCTTTCTTATGCTTGGACAGTTAAATATGAATAAAAGATTATCTGTGACCGATCATTAATCAAACGGTTCGGTAGTATGACGGTCCGATAGTCTGACAGTCCGATTTTAGCTACGACTCCCTTGTAAATTACATATTTGCTGTAAAATTATCCCCTTAATATTAACAAGGTTAAACTATCTGCAAATAATCCTCAAATTTGTTATCCTTTCGATTGTACTTGCTACACCGAGAACCATATTGCCGGTCAAAGTGCAGATAACTCACAGAAAAATTATTATGCAGATGTACAATTTTATAATCAAATCGGGAATGTGAAATATGACTATTATAGACTGAATTCCATTCAATGAAAACGTATATATCTAATATCAACATTTATCCTGTAAATGTGTAGTATTGAGTACTAATAAAGGGGTCAAATAAACTTCAGATGGGTTTGTGTCATGGTTCTTATAAAACATTACTGGTACCTAATTCGCATAGAGCGACAGAAAGAAACGATAACACTATACGAGATGAAGTCACAGGTGACGCCAGCGAAAACGATTAGATCAACGCTTGTTTCAGCTATGTCTAGGCAATCTGACAGTTGTTTGCTACGTTTTAATATTGCAGGATATACACAATATAGGTACATTATCGTTGTGTACATAATCGGAAATATATTTCCAAATTTATTTGCACGAGCTTAAGAAACAGGTAAAGAGGCGCATGAAAATGAATTATATATATAATATTTGTACGAGCTCAATAAACAGACAGACAAATATATATATATATATAATTCATTTGCACGCGTTTTTCAGCCTGTTTCTTAAGCTCGTACAATAAATTTTATATTTCCGACAATACACGTATATTGTATATTTCTGGTACCTTGTCACATGTTACTTGTTGAGCTTTGGGAACATAGTTGTAAATCCAGTTCACTTATTGTTGTCTGAAAATATCAAAGGGGATATTATATCGACAAACGGAATATATTGTAAAAATTATAGTGTAGTATACCTGAATAATATATTGGTCACCGGGAATTGTAGACGTATTTGTCGAGGATGGCGATCGAGTACAAAATACGTCTTGACAGTTCGAATTCTTTCGAGTTACTGCCGTCTAAATAAGGTTATCTCGTCAAATAAGGTATTCTATGTAGAGGTGTTCCGAATTAATGGTTTGTTCTTTACATTGCTCCCTCTTTCGTAGAATTGAAGCATATGTCCGGTATATTAGTAGAATATGAGTCATTGGTGTTCAAATGTTGCTGGAGACATCAATATTAACCTTAATGGTCCATATGATCAAAATTAACTACCCAAATACTGTTATGCCTAATAAAGAAACATCGTATCCATTCAATATAATATATACACAGATAAACATTAAACACACAAAACACTGATAAAACAAATGTACAAATCAGAAAGAGGCACATTTACGGTATAAGTTCATTATTGAAAAACCAAACATTACATGTATGAAACAGTAACGATAGAATAAAAGCATATATACATATATCGAACAATTTTTATTTCATTCCGCAAAATTACCGATATATGCTCCTCTCACTCTTCTTTGCCCTCTAGAGTGAAGCAAAGATCGTCCAGCTTATTTTGTATTGTCATCGTGTACCCTATACATAAACGTCTCGTTCAAATTCACTGCGTTGTTATGCAATTCGCTTAAATCGGTGATGACCTTTCTATTAACGATATTGAGTTCCTCTGGCACATCATTGCCTTCAGCAACCCCTTGCGACACAAGAAGATCTGGCGCACTCGTAGAACCTTGATTAATGTCTGTTTGAGAGAGCAGAAAATCTTACGCATTCGCATTATCTTGATCACTGCCTGTATGACACATCACAGGACATGACGCACTCATAACAACATCGCCTTCCTCAAATAGTATTGCTAAATCAAATTTTTCATCCTCAATAGTTTCATTCATTAACTCCGTTGGCGCTTTAACCATATAGGAAGTGTTCGATCTTCGTAAGCTTTAATCTGTCATAGTGTATCCAGGACTCGAATTGTCTGCCTTTTATCCAATATAGCACTGGTGGTTTAACCGCTGCCATGACATAAAGACCTTTACAAGGTGGTTGCAGCTTTGTAGATTTCGTTTCGAGTTTTGGTTACCATAAATCCCAATCCTGCTGTTTACTCTTTAGGAAACATCAAATAGTTTGTAAAATTGTCCTATTATAACGTCCAACCGGTCCATTAGACGAGGGATGGTTTGGTGTAGTTCTTGTCTTTGCTATTAGTAACAAAGTCACAAAGTTTTCTGACAAGGTTTCCATCCATGTTATTCCCCTGGTCGGTATGCAATTCTATTGGGCATCACAATCGGGAGAAAACGTTATCCACCAATTCTTTGGAAACAACTCCAGCCGTCAGGTGTGCAATCGGAAAACATTCCAGCCGT
This sequence comes from Gigantidas platifrons, assembly GCA_002080005.1. Taxonomy (NCBI): domain Eukaryota; kingdom Metazoa; phylum Mollusca; class Bivalvia; order Mytilida; family Modiolidae; genus Gigantidas; species Gigantidas platifrons. The sequence continues at coordinate 225,595 of MJUT01042352.1, read as the reverse complement.
ATTGTAACTTGGTCAACAATCATCAATGACGGGTTACTTGTTGCCTTAGTTCCAAACCGGTGTCACATACTAGATTTTCCCCCGACTCAGCTTCCCCCACCGGAAAAATGGGTATATACTAGATTTCCCCCAGGAAAATTCAGTATATACTGATTCGCCCCCCCCCCCTGAAATAAAAGGAAAAGTGGGTATATACTAGGATTTGACCCTATACCGAATCCATACTAGATTTCCCCACTAGGTTGAATACTTACTATATACATGGACTCATATATATAGTGTCTGAGTCCGTTTTTATTAATTTTACTGTTTTAGGGTTTAGCTTTATGCATTCACTGTGGAAATATAATACGTAAATGTTTAGTGGAAATAGTATACGTAAATTTTCGTATGTCCATTGAGTACACCCTGCAAAAAGTTAAACGTCCGGAAATTGTGGCGGGGCTAAGCATTTTTTTGGACCCCAATTATTCTTAACACATATAGCCACATGGAATACAAATACAATGAACATAAAACTAAACTGGGCAAAAACATTAGTTGAAAATGACAAAGGAACGAGGAGATGACGGAAAACGTCAAACCTATTATATCCAAATGGTAGAGTGGTGGTACACTGGAATCGTCTTATCCATCCGTACGTCATTCAACCCTTCTAAAATGTCTGTCATAAATAAATATGCTTTCATTTTTTGTCTGTATTGTCTTGTTTATCGGGACTTTGACATTAAATATGAGTGGGTTACATGTGTATAAGAAGACAATGTGTGGGGATACGGTACAACCCCCTCCCCCTTGAGTACAGAGTACACTTTAAAAAAGTCAACGAATCCAGCGTACATGTTGAAAATGGGTTCGAGTCCAGCGTTTTCTTAATTCTGCATCCAAGTCCACTATAAGAAGCTACTTGCGTCCAGGACGCACCTGTAAAAATCCTGAATACAATTTAAAAAAGGTCTGAATCACGCGTACGAAAATGGGAGTTATAGCCTCACATGTGCCACTCCATGTCCATGTAGGAACAATGTCCGTAATTTCGCCAAGGAAGGCTAGAGCTAGCCTCAGGCAATGATGTATACTTTGATCAGCGAAATGGACGCTAGACTAGGCTCCCAGACATGAGAATGCATAAAGTGTAGCGTTGTGCCTAGCTTACATCAATGTAAAAAAATAATGGACATTGAATGAGAATTAAATGCATATCACAAAATCGATAATAAATATCGAATGCGATTCGAATCATCATTATTAAATTTTTTCCAGGAATAAGTGTAACGTTGCGTTCGAATGAAATTCAGTTTCGATTTGAATAAAGCGATTAGATTTATTCAGCATATATAGTTTTATTACTGACATTAAAACTCCATTTATGTATACTAGTAATTAAAATGTAAAGAATCGAGAAATTAATGATTAGATGCATGTTGATGCTGTAAAACTTCAAATTAATATGGGTGAAAACCAGTATGGGGCAAAAGTTAGTATGTATATACGCATACCAGATTTTCCGTGGGGGAAAACTGGGTATATACCGATATTTCCCCGGGGGAAAATCTGGTATAAACTAGATTTTCCGGGGGGAAAATTGAGTATATGCCCATTTTTTCCGGGGACAAATTCTAGTATGGTGGAAGAACTAGGATATAGCACTGGCAACGGACCTACAATGTCCATGTGGATCCTTTCCATTGGGAAACCAGCGTGATTTTCTGTTTATTGCACGAGTTTTCACATGCAACTTGCTATCTCGTGTCATGCATATGTTGTGCCATATAACAAATAGTCGTAGCTTTTCGAGAATCTTATACTCTCCTACGTGGCAAGCAGCCATGGTATCATGACAACCGTTCATGCCCTTTTCTGGCATCTGTCTTGGCGCTAAAAACCATAACCTTGGACAAAACAGACATTCCCACCTATAGAATAGGATATCATTCTTAAGAATAAGTTGGCATTTCAAAGTCCAATAATGTCTCACTGCATTACTACTTAGTTGTAATTCAACTTTGCTAGGCTCATGAGATATTCTTATCCAGTTGAGAAGCTTTAGGATATCTGGATCTTGCAGTTCTACAAATCTTTTGAAGTGTACACATTCTCTACTGTTGACTTCTTCCTCCATTATTCTTCTGATTGTGAGTGGAACAACAAAATCGACATCATTCTAAAATTTTGCCCATTGTTGCCTAGCCCTTGAGGAAATGTTACATCCTCCACAAGGTAGGTCACACAACTCCACACCTGGTTTGTAATTTTTGCAGGTTTCTAGCTCGTCAGGAATACGGGACAGGCCGTCTGCGTTGAAATGTTGTTTTACCTGGACTATGTTGGATAATCTTGTTGTATTGTGCCAACTCTTTAATCCATCTGGCTAGTTGTCATTCGATGTTTTTGAAATTCAAAAGCCATATCAAACTGCTATAGTGTGTCCTGATTACAAATTGACGTCCTAAAAGATAATGTCGTAAATGTCTAGTGAAGCATACGATTACCAAAAGCTATTTCCTTGTTGTATAATATTTCCTTTGTGTAGACGCTAAAACTTTACTTTCATAATCTATGGTCCTCTCGATGCAATCTAGATCTGGTTTAAACCAGCTTCTATCGTATTTTGTAAAGCATCTGTGTCTAACCCAAAACATCATCATAGCTAAGCACCACAGCATGTACTAATGCTTCTTTTCAAGATTGGAAAGCGCGTTCTTTGTGCTCACTCCACTCAAATTCATTATTGGTACCTGTCAACCGGTGTAATGGTTCAGCTAATTCTGAGAACTTATTGATATGGTATCGACGGCAGTTGGTGAAACCAATAAATGACGCAACTTCCTTCTGATGTTGTGGACTTGGACACTTCTTCACTGCATCTATGCTATCTGGGTTCACTGACATTCCATTTATGTTGACAATTTTTCCAAGAAATTTGACCTTAGTCGGCATCAATTGGCATTGACCAGTTTTCAGTATCAAGTTGTATTTGTGGAAGCTAAGAAACACTCTTCACATGTTTTCTATTTGACCTTGAATATCTCTTCCCAAATTGGCTAGGAACTCCTTCCAGGTAAGTTCCTGTAGCGCTAGCTGGATCAGCCGACAAAATTTCGCCGGGCTATTGCAGAGACCAAACGGGAGTTTCGTGTACTGGAAAAGGCCATATTTTCTGACAAAAGCAAGCTTGTGTTTGTCATGCTCGTCTAGTGGGGCAGAAACTGCATACCCTTCCGGAACTCCTGAGTTCACCCCTGGTTCTAAGTGTGGTTCGTGTTACTCAATCTTTATTTATATATGTATGTTTTGTCGATCGTTGTTTGTCCATTTGGACTTTTTCTTTTGGCCATTGTGTTGTTTGTTCTTCTTCGATATACGGTTTCTGATTGCCCCTTTGGTATCTTCAAACTCTTCACTTGATAATAGCCTGGTGCCATATCTAATGTGGGCATACATACTGTTCTGTGTAAAGTATATAAACTGGTGTCTATGTTGTGAATCGGAAATGCATTCTGAACTGAAATCTATACAATATGTCAACTTGATGTCGTTCTTCCGTGCAAGTGCTGGAGGTGAAACAAATTCTGAAGATGATGGCTCAAATTTACCTCCTAGAAGTTGTTGTAAATGTTCTTTTTCTTCCTTTCAAATACATGAAATACATGTGGAGCACTTCTCATTTTCTGTCGAATTGGATGTGAATCGCCACTGTCGATCTTATGCGCAATTTCACAATTGAATATTCCAATATCTAAATCGTCTTTAGCAAAATGTATTCACATTCATACAGAGAATTTGCAAGTCGTCTGCTCTGTTCAGATGTTAAGTGTTGGCAATATCGCTTAAGCAAATGTGTCACATGCACAGGAAGCTT
>MJUT01042352.1:196111-216635 GCA_002080005.1 Gigantidas platifrons | reverse complement strand
ACGATACCTGCCACATCTGTTTTTTTAGAACTATATCCTAGGGATTTCAATTGTTGCCAGAGTTTCTTTGGAGATTTTTTATTTTCCTCGATCTTGCCCGATACAAAATCTTCCTTAGCGTGTTTAATATCTCTCTGGACTTTGTTTCTGATCTTACAAAACTGTGCGTATTGGTATTTATTTTGTGTCTTTTTATACATGTGTAACAAATCGTCTCTTTTTCTGATGTTTTCTAAGATGTCGATAAGATAAGATAAGATTTTTATTTTCGAATTATCGGCCCATATGAGCATTACAATCAATATCAAATAAAGTTAATAATACAATAAACAATAATCAATAATATTAAAGAAAATATAAGGCAGTACACAGAATTGAAAATGATTCTGATTAAGTAATACTGTTACTGGGCTCGGCCCAAATTCCATCCACTGTACAATGGGAGATAACGCCGATTGTACAGTGTTGGAATTCCCACCGAGCTTTGTAAATAAAAGAAACATAATGCATATATATATATATATATAAATCAGTGCAAACAATGTGCATCTGAGAACAATGGGAAACCCCACATATCAAACGATCTTTTCTCGCATTTGAAAGTTTTCATATATTATATCACTTATGAAAGATATAATATTAATATCTTCATTTATCATCAAAAATACAAATTTTTGTTTAATGTCCATAAAGTTAAAATTTGGGACTTCCCTTTCCATGAATAATCTAATTTTATCATTATTTATTTTATACAAGTTACAATCTAGGAGAAAATGTGGTTCATCTTCTATTGCAAGGCAGGATTTGCATAGCCGTTCTTCTCTTTTAAGTTTCTTATATCTCCCTCTTTCTATTTCTAGGGTATGTGCACTTATTCTCAGTCTTGTTAGGCTTTTTCTGTTATTTTCATTTTTTATAAGGTAGGATTCTGCACAAAAAGAGATGTTAAAGGATGAATAATTGTCTAATTTAGAGCTTCTCTTTATGTTTATTTTCCAAAATTCTTCATATTGTTTTTTTTTTATTTTGATTTGAGATTAGACAACTCACTTATATCTTTATCAATATTAAAACTATTTAGTATATTGGTTAAGTTTGAATACCAGGAGATTTTTCCTGACTGATGAAGATTTTTACATTCACTTAGTGCTTGATTCAATAAGGAATCCTGTTCCATATCATTTATTCTTTTGTAGTATTTAAAAAGATTTATAATAATGTCTATAAATAATGGGAAACCACCAAGTTCTCCTAATACTGCTTGATTGAGTGAATTTTCAACACTTGGTCGATATTTTCTAAAACGTGTCCGATTACGGTATGTGACAAATTATTTGAAAAGACGCCATTATCGAGTCTGCTCTCCGGCTGTTTCGTAGAATAAATATATCATCATATATTTATCTACATACAAAAACAAAATCCGAATTATTCTACAAGACATGAATGCCAAAATGACACACCCTTTAATTACACTTGCCATTGTCGAAATACCGATCAATCTTGTAGGAAAGAAATGAACTAGAAGTAACTAGCTTCAATTTATTTGAACTACAATTACGTTAGGTTAGTATTTCATGATCTGAAAAAAAAACTAAAAATGTTTCGCTTAAAAAACTTTGGTCTAATACATTATGTAAGTAAAACTGAATAGAAAACAAATGTGTGATTAATCACAATTTGTCTAGCAAAAATTTGATTACCATATGACTTGAAAAAAATATATGGAGACAAAAATTCCCAGCTCCAACACAAATATAACAATATGATTTTGATGGATTGCTTTTAGACAGGAAATGCAAAGAATCATGGGAGTTGTCCACTGGACAAAATGTTATTCAGTGAATAGCTATCTATAGCCAACCATTATTTTTGCCTTTGAATACCCAATTTTATCCACTGGCTAGCTGTCAACTGGATAGGGAGTTGTCAAGTGGATAAGCTTAATCAGTGGCTAACTTTATCCAGTATCTTGAACAACCGGACCCTTTTCCTTGATCCAAAGCGTTGTGGTGATCTTGACCTTCTTGGTTTAGTACAACTGGAACTGAAGTGCTCTTTTTCATGACATTTGTAACACCTACCATCTCTCAGCAAACTCCATCTTTGAGGTGATATTGTCCTATTAATTGTATTATTTCTTGTTAAAATGTCCAATATCTGTGTAATGAACAAACCAATATTTTCGGAACACCTCTAATTGGAATACCGGATATTAAAGATAAGTTATATTTAGACAGCAATCACCCACCAGAATTCGAACTGCAAAGACGTACGTTGTACAACTGCCATCCTTGACGACAGTTCACCGGTGACCAAAAACCTGTAATGTATGATTCAGGTATACACACACACAATATTTATTACAGTGGTGTCAGAAGTCGGCACGATCCTACTGATTTTCCAGAATTTGAAACTGATTTTGATTGACAAATCTTCGCGCCAATTTTCAAATTTGTTTTCCGGAAATAATTTGTTTTTCTTCTTTCTTCCCGCGAAGATATATGGCGCGTTGTTGTATTTAATGGCGTGTTGATCTATTTCAGGTCACATATTCCATATTTATTTTCCAGATTGTCCATTATTTCTGGATTTATTTTTCATTATTGACCCCCCTTTTTATATATATTATTTTCCCTCGTTCTTTCTACAGCTCTGTGCCTCAGATCTTCTGATGTCATTGCTGTGGTTGGAATATTATTTATTTGTATTTTGATTTGTTATTTTGGACAAGATGTGCGATATTTTTCACAAACTTGTCATTGTATTGACAGATTTACTGATTATTGTGTGAACACTTTTTATTAATATTACTTATAAATTGAAAGTGTTGTATATACATACATATAGACTAGCGTATATCCTGAACTAGGATATTTTTGTCATTTTGTGAATTTTTTCAATTACAATTGTACATATTTTTGTTTCTGTCAGATTTTTTTTTTGCAGGTAAATTTTCTCACATAGATTTTTGTCATAGTTGTGTGCGACAGATCTTCTGATGTCACAGCTGTGTCAGTAATCCTTTTTTTTTAGCAATTTTTTGTGTCAGACCTTCTGATACAACTGCTGTTTTCAGGAAAACACACTGGTGATTTCCATGTCAGAATTTTTGAACGACATCGTTTTGTCAAGTTTGTAAAAACAAGCTTATTTATTGTTTTTCAAAGTGCTGAGAATACTGAGAAACAGTTAATTATATTTACCATTGCTACATGTTTTTGTAATGTATTTGTGTTTATAATTGCAAAGTACGTATTTTTGTTTGAATTTTTCTGACAAATATCTTGCTAAATTTTGTACGACAGATCTTCTGTCGTCAATAAACTGATAGAAAACAAAATGTTTGTAAGGAATTCCGTATATTTGACATATAAATTTCCTGTGAAAGCCTTTAGTGGATTATAACAATGTCTGGACCATTAGATATAAACACAGCCCATATGGAAGAACTGCAATCACTAAAGGGTATAGGTGAAAAGTCAGCACAGAAGATCATCAAACGAAGAAAAGAGAAGGGCGCTGATCTTACTTTGGAAGATTTAAAGATGATAACTGATATCCCAAACACTATCTGGGACCCACTGATTAAAGATGGTATACTAACCATAGAGTTATCAGATGAAACACCTGTACACCAAACAAATGCTTCTACAACCGAGATTGGAAATGTAGATTCGATTAATATAATGATGGAGCAAATACAGTCACTACAGAACAATGTTGTAAGAATGGAGAAAGAAAAAGATCTGATGAAATTAGATCATAAGTTGAACGCAGCCTCCATTGACTTCAAAATACAACTGAAGAATAAAGATCATGATTATATGAGACAGCAAGATGATTTGGAAAGGAAGTACAGAGAGAATATATCAAAGATAAAAATGGAAGCAAATGGATAAAGAATATCAGATATTTCATATGATTGAAGAAAAGGACAATGAAGTTAGAAAACTAAAATTAAGGGAAAATACCCAGATAGACGACATATTTTCAGAGTCTATGGAAAGGTCAGCAATACATAAAGCTGAAAAAAGTTCACCAGAACACGAACAGATAAGAACAAATGGACCTTTGCCACCAAGGTTAAATACATATGATGGAAAAATGGACTGGCGTCTATATCTTCTCCAGTTTGAACGTATTTCTAAGAAATATAAGTGGTCGGAGGAAGATAAATTAGATAAGCTTACTGAATGCTTGAGAGACAGGGCACTTAAATATTTCTCCACCAGATCTAAAACAGTCCAGAATAACTATCAAACCATGTGCAAACAGATGGAAGAAAGATTAGGCAGGAAAGATCTACCAAATGTTATCAGACGACAGCTTCAGGAATTACATCAACTACCAGATGAATCTCTCGAAGAGTATGCAGAGAGAGCTCAAGACCTTGCATCTGACGGATACCCAGGAACACCAGAGAACTTCATACAAATTGTTTCTTCAGATGCTTTCTTGAAGGGTTGTTTGGATAAGAAAGCTGCACTTGTAGCCATGGATAAGGACCCTGTGGATCTTGACAGAGCACTCCAATATGTTAGAAGTGCTAATATAAACCAAAGAATTATACTTGGTTTAAAAAAGACTGAGGTAAAGAGAGTAACTCTTCAGGAGGCAAGTGAACAATCGGAATCAAAATGATACAGGTAGTCCCAAACAAGCAATTATCAGAACAGTGTACAAGAAAGGTACTACAGAGCCCGACATCAGCAAGTTTGATGCTAGATTAAGGAAAATAGAAGATGATTTGAGAGATACGAAAGTCAGTCTGATGCAGATTATTGATTTTTTGAGAAGTCAGAATCATCATAATAGGCAGAGACCACCTCAAAGACAAGCAAGCCCAAGACGCAGTCCAATGATAAATGGTGATTGCTACAATTGTGGTGAGCCGGGACATTTCAGTGCAGAGTGTGGACAACCGAGACAAAGATCACCTCAAAGGTACGATCCAAGATCAAGATCACCCATTCCGGAATCTGATAGAGGTTCTTTAAACTTCAAGGGACTGAAGTCATAGGCCGACCTTCAGTCCATCAGCTTGACAACGGTAGGCCCCCAGGACAAAAACCAACATTAAAGATTTAAAGACACTGTGTATTCCAATATTTGTGAATGGGAAAGAAACGCTTGGTGTGGTTGAAACCGCGGCTCAGGTAACTGTACTGAAAAGATCTTTGCTTGCACAAATTGTACCTAGGCCAAAAACCACCACTACAATAGTTCTGAAGGGAATAGGAAATGTCTCTGAGATGGATGCTCGTTTAGTACCAAATGTTTGTGTTACAATTGGAAAGTCAACTATAAAATGGGACGTGGTTGTAGCTGACATTGAAGATTATCTCATACTAGGTATAGATTTTCTTGAGAATCAAAAAGCTATCATCAACTTGACCGATTATTCCATCGAACTGAGAGGAGAAAAAGTTCAATCTATGGTGTTGTAGAAAAAAAACAACAAAGCTAAGTTTATAGAGTAAAGACGGCAAGAAAAACCATCATACCGCCATATACTGATCGAATATCGCATGATGAGGAGAAAGTACAAGACTTGAAGGAAATAGAAGAAGGGTTGCCATTCCATCTGAGAAACCTATTAAAAAGATCGCAAGAAAACATTACACCACAACAGTCCATCCAGTTAGCTACCTAGTTATTGAAATTGCAAGATATATTTTCTAAAGATGATCTAGACATGAGTGCGCCAGATCTTCTGGTGTCTCCTAAAAAGAGTGATCATTATTCTGTGAGCGCGTCAGATCTTCTAATGTCTCAAACAGTCAACAATCAAGGTTCATCGAGTGCGTCAGATCTTCTGATGTCTCAAGGGGCTGTTGACAGGAAAGTTACACAAGGTAGTTTTGGTATTGATGAGAAAAGAATAATAACAAATTTAGAAGAAGTAATTCATGACAACCCGGTTAACTTGGATGAAACATTTCTGTACACTGTAGACAACAGAATAGACTATGCAGGATCATTTTTGTTTGTTGCTCAATGTCAAAGGCGAACGATAAGACGACCAGTGTACCTTGATGATTTCCCAGAGTAGAATGCAAATTTTCGATATTGGTATATATGTTTTTATTCGTGCTTGTATTCTATCGTTCCTGCTTCATATACACACATATATATATATCAAATATGGATGTCGATGTGTCTTCTAACGCTCTAATATTTACCTCACGTTCATCTATCTGTTTGAATAATTATTCTTCTTTCTCATCTGTGTCTTTTAACAACCTCTGTATTTCTTGTTTGTGTTTTTTCTCAGTTGCTTCTTGTAATTTATCAAATTCATGTATATGGTTCTTACTCTTCAATTTGAAATCAACACTCATTTTATTCAATTTTGCTCAAACTCGGATTGCATTAATGTATTCTGTTTCTGTAATCTATCGAAATCTGCCTTTAATTCTGCATTATATCTTTCTAATTTCTGTACCCTTTCGCGTTCACTTGACATTGAATCTGTCTCTGTCTCATCTATATATTCCTTCTCCTCTTGTTCTATTGTGATTTATCCAGATTGTATGAGTGGATCCTCAATGTGTTTGGTATGTCAGACATTAATTTCAAGTCTTTAAATGTTAATGGAGACCTTCTCTCTTCTATTTCAAGTCTTTAAATGTTAATGGAGACCTTTTCTCTTCTATTTTCTTGGTGATCTTCTGTACTCTTCGATCACTGATTCATGCAATTCCCTTCAATTTAACTAAGAATGCATATTAATTAGCGTTGTCATTCTGAATTATACTGATTTTGTATTTTGAAAAACAAATTATCTCTATCAGTCAATAATCAACAATTACAAAGCAAACAAAAAATACAGACATGGCAACGCTTGTACGGTTATCATTCAAAATGGAAAGGAATGTGGCAAATATCATTTAGTAAATACAATAAAAAACATTGTTTTCAATGATTACATACAATAAATTTCCACAGAAAAATGAAACGTGACAATTGTGACATCAGAAGATCTGTCGCACAAAACTATGAAACCAATCTATGTGAGAACAAAGAAGAAATAAAATGAATAACAAAAAAAATATATGTGCAATTGTAATTAGACAATTTCACAAAATCCCAGAATCATAGTTCAGGATATGGACTATGCTATCCTATAAAATACACCTTCTTCACACAATAATCAGTACTTCAGTACTTTGAAAATTACAGGGGGTAAATCCGATAATCAGTAAATACAATTTGTGAAAAATATCACCAATCTTGTCCAAAATAACATATCAAAATACAAATAAATATTAGAATACATGTTAATAATTTGAAGAGGTTTCGAGGAGCATTTGGCCGACCAAGCAATATAGTGCTATTTGAAAGGACACTTGTGTAATTTAGGAATCCAGTAGTGTGATGGTAGATCCAGTTCTACATCTTTGGTTGAAATTCCAAAGGAACATAAAACAAACCTATGATTTTCCAGAATTTCCTCTGTCGTCGGGGTATATGTAGGGTTGCAAGTGAAATGTCAATACCTAATTCCTTTATCAAGCAGTCTATGTAATGTGACTTACACACAACAACATTATTGTTAGTGGCTGTGTCGGTGGAAACAATCACATATTTGTCATGAAGGAGAGACAGGTGTTTAGCAACATTTGGGTCTTTAAAGATTGATGTAGAGCGAGTGTTCATAGACCCACTGATTTTTTTAATTCTAATCTGTATTAGCGACCTCACACTCTTCACCCATTCGGAAAGAGTATATAAGTCCCCCCTTTCACGTTTTGCCCATTGTCTGGCATCATCCTTGACGGAATCCATAAGTATTTTAAAGTTTTATTTCCAGTTTATGGATTTAGGCTCACGAAATTTAAGCCCTTTGGCGAACACCTCTCGTAGAGATGTGTTGTTGGCAATGCTAAGGTCATGAGTTGTAACATGGACAGTAGGACTATATATGAATGGGGAACTTGCACAGGTGCAATCAGGAGGCTTAGATTTGAAATCGTTGAAACACATGTTTGTAATTGAAAATGTTTGACGTTATTGGTCTGGTATAAACGTACGAAATTATAGACACAGACTAATGCTTAAGATATTATATAATTGAATGCCATCAATACCTTTGTTCGCAAACGACAGTTTACGAAAGGAATGTTTGTCTATTTCATCTTCCTTAATACCAACAGGTTTGAAAAGTCTGTGACCGGCAATATCCAAGACGATTGCTGTAAGTTTGTATTCATTTGAATTCGGATTTGTAACAATGTATACCAAACATGAGTTGAATAATGCAAGTAGCTTTGAAAGTGATGGTTTCGAGCGAATGTGATGCATACCCAACGGTTTCTGCATATATGGTAGAAGGATATTTAGTGAAACATCATGAAATATAGGAGATGTATAATGACGATGACCGTGGCTTCGTTTACGCCGAGGAGTAAATAGCCATCACATTCACCGATCTACACGTAGGATTAGATCGTATGCCTATACCATCAATTTCGTCATTAAAACCATAGGGTGTTGCAGTCCCTTATTCTCGTATCCAGTAGTCTTCCTTTTATCTACGGAGAGGTGTTTCTAGGTTTGGATTGTTAGTCCTATGGTATATTTTTTCGATGATACGAGCTCGCATTGAAAGGATCGAATGATTAGGTTGATTGAAATGCTTGTAAACAATATCATTAACATTGTGAATGATACCGGATCGATGACCGCATATCGGTTTGTGTAATTTACCTTCCGTTTCACCAACATATACCAATTCGCAAAGGAACTATACAAATAGATATATAACAAAAATGTTGATCGATATACACCTTAAATATGCACTGATGTTGTTCTCCTAAACGGTATAAGTGATATATACAGGATGTGTCAAAACACACCATAACCTACAATACAGTGACTACAAAAAAGGGGGTTGGGTCAACAAAGTAAAAATTCAGAAATAATGGGAAATCTAGAAAATAAATATGATAGATATGATCCGAAGTAGATCAATAACGCGCCAAATATCTTCGCGGGAATAAAGAAAACAAATATTTTTTCTCTGGAAAAAAAATTGAAATATGTCGCAAACAAACGTTAAAAAAGTCATGGCTAGATTCTGGAAAATCAGTGTGATAGTGCCGACTTTTGACAACACTGTAATTATAGTATATTATATCTGAATAATACAATTGTTCACAAGGAACTGTAGATGTATTCGTCGAGGATGGCGACCGAGTTCCAAGTACGTCTTGCGAGTGACTTCCGTCTAAATATAACTATCTGGTCACATCCGGTATTCCATGTAGAGGTGTTCCGAATTAATGGTTTGTACTTTACAATATCAGTGATGATCATTTGTGACACATATATTCCGTAAAAGTTAACAACATCATGGTGGCGACCGTAAATGATGACTTAACCGCTAGAAACCTTTGATTGAGAAGCTTTATATGTAGGTGCTGATGGAAAATTATTACAATTAAATGGAAAGTTCACAATGGGAAATTTGAATTCGTTTTTTTGTCTTAAAGATTCTTTCTTAACCGGCCCTCACTGTCAATTTCACAAATATGTTGGTCCGTTATAAAAAAAAATACCCATTAGGTCTCCATGTTAATTAAGAAATAATTCTCCCATGTCATGTTTCATGCTTATTTTAACATTGGAGGCATTATTGTTGTCGATAGTTTACACTGAACGATAGCGATGTGTGAAATTTAGACAAATATAATGCTTAACCATGTCAAAGTGGGAATAAAGCATGACATGGGAGAATTATTTCGATTCTAATATTGTATTTACGGTAATTTTTTAAATAAATGTGGCCTCATGAGTACGCAAGAATTAGGCTGTTTTGATTCCCTCTCCAAATGAAAATTTCGCATTTTACGATGAATTACAGAAACAGTAATGACTAAATTAAATGAAAATAATGCTAACGATGTTAAAACGTTATGCAAACTTTGGGTTCCCTAAATTTAATTGATGCTAGTATGCAAAATCTAACTTATATTTTGAAGTGGAAGTTAGTAATGGAAATGCATATAATAACAAAATCCACCAACCTTCATGCTTATAGATGTTTTCCTACATGTATTGCAAGACGGTGATGCTATTAAATTACTGATATTTTCCAATTTGATGGCATTTTGCATTTAACTACTTAAACAAGTAAAATGCCCACAAAATCTTTAAACAAAATTAGTAATCAACATGTGCCAATGCCACGGGCGTTCCTTGTAAACTACATCACCGGAAGACGAACAGTGACAAATGTCGATAGATGGTTGTTGTATTTCTTCCAGAAAATAATAAATATATGCCATGAAACAATTAGATATATTATATCCTTGTATGCACCACGGCCCTGTATGTTGTTGTAAGCAGAGCAGACTATGAAGCAGCAACATGTGTTTTTTATGACTTTGTAAGCATTGTTAAGACAAATATTCCATTAAGATTCAAAGGAAAAATGATTAATTTATAGTTTATCACATTAATTGCTGGTTCACGTGAACAAATAGTGAAATAGTGTCCCAAGCCATAACACAATAGTACAATTTACTCAACTCGCGTTTTTGCTATGAATACTTAGGGGAACATATTTCCTTAATAACCTAAAAAATGTCGCTTCAACAGTGGTTTGAAGTCCGGTAGTACATATATAAAGGTTAAAGCTCCAGTCACGCCAGGCTTGCCCGATCCATCGAACTGCAGTAACCAACGTGATGTACTTGCAAACCAGGCAGCCAACGACGGTGTTGACACCAGGATCTCTGCTACTCCATCTACTCCCACTAGAAAACGCAAACGGGAAAAAAGAAGGGGTTGTATTTGGCCGTGTCTTTAAGAGGTCAGGCTCAAGGTGTGTTGGGAAACTTGCCTCTTGTGTTGAGACAAAATTACAAGGAGCTGGTAAAGTCATTAGAAGAACGATTTTCCCCGTCGAATCAGACTGAGCTGTATAGAACTCAGCTGAGGGAACGAAGACAAAAGGCCATTGAAACATTACCAGAACTGGGACAAGATGTTCGGGGACTAGCTAACCTTGCTTATCCAACCGCCCCAAACGAAGTTCGAGAAACATTGGCTAAAGAGCAATTTATTGACGCTCTTATTGATGTAGATATGCGGTTAAGAATTAAGCAAGCTAGACCTGTTAACCTCAATGATGTTGTAAGGCATGCAGTCGAACTAGAGGCTTTTAATAAGTCCGAGGTTAAGAAAACTGAAGGAAAGGGGTATCTAAGAGTAATATCAGTGAAACATTAAAGAGTATGCAAAAAACCCTGACAAACCTTCAGAACGAGGTAAAAAGTTTAAAGTCGAGTACGCCAGCTAGACCAGAATACCGAAACAATTCGAAGTAGAATCTGGGTAGTAGCGACTACAAATGCTATGTATGCGGTAAATCTGGTCATATGAAACGAAATTGTCCCTATAGGCCTCGAGTACAGAATAGTGCCAGTAGCCCAAAACGTGGCACACCAACATTTAGCCAGAGTAAGAATTCTGGCAAGAACCTGGCATATTAAACATCAGCTAAGGTAGGCGTACATAAGTTGTCAGCAGAAGCTGGAATGTTTGTGAAAGCAAAGGTCAATGGTATCGTAGCTAATTTATTGATAGATACGGGAGCTACCGTAACAATAATAAACACCAAGCTATACAAACAAATGTCCAATGTTAGCTTGTCTCCATCACAAAGATAAATTCTTACTGCCAATGAAGAGTCATGGGTAAAACTATTGCCGACTTTGAGTTTGAAAATTTTCAGTGTTCAAACATCGCTGTGATAGCAAATATCAACGTTGACGGAATAGTGGGGTTAGATTTTATGAGGGCTCACAGCGCAGCTATTGGCATAGAACGGAACCTATTCACAGTTCAGGGGCAGGAAATAAATGTCCAAATAGCTGGTCAGATAGGTTGTTACAGAGTTGTCGTGTCGGAGACAGTAACATTACCACCACGTACAGAAAGTATTGTAAATGGACAGGTAGAAAACAATGCCCCAGACTCTTTCAAAGTAGGGCTTGTCGAGCCAACTGATGACTATAGGAAAACAGAAAAAGCTTTGATTGGCAGAGCTCTAGTCAGCAACGATAAGACCATACCCCTCAGACTAATGAATATATCTGCTGAGTCCCAAACGTTGTATGGGGGTACAGTTATTGCTATGGTTAGTCCCGTAGACGACATTCCAAGTTCTGAAAGCACTCTAATAGAACAACAAAGTAAGGAAAGTAGTCATGTGCAGGTATCAAGTGATGTGCCTGATCATTTGATACATTTATATGAGACATGCATAACAGACCTTTCAGCTAGTCAAATACAAAAGGTTCAAAAACTTTTAAACAGATATGCTGACATCTTTTCAAAGCATGACGCGGACTATGGTCGAACTAGTCTCATCAAGCATCAGATAGAACTAGAAAATGCAAAGCCATTTAAGGAGCCACCAAGGAGGGTTCCGTACCATCTGCAAGAGGATAATGATAAGGCTATCGAAGACATGCTAGCTAAAACTGTCATAGAACCATCATCCAATCCATGGGCTGCAGGCGTCGTACTTGTAAAGAAAAAGGATGGTTCTACACGTTTTTGCGTGGATTATAGAAAGCTTAACAGGGTGACTATTAAAGATGCATATCCCCTCCCGAGAATAGATGATTCTTTAAATCAGATGTCGGGAGCAAAATGGTTCTCAACTTGAGATCTTTGTTCGGGATATTGGCAGGTGGAAGTAGAGCCAAAGGATCGTCAGAAAACTGCATTTGCAACAAGGAAAGGGTTATACCAATTTCAGGTTATGCCGTTTGGTCTATGTAATGCTCCAGCTACATTCGAACGCCTAATGGAAACAGTATTGGCAGGGTTACAATGGGACATTTGTTTAATATATTTGGATGATGTCATTGTATTTGAAAAGGAGTTCGAAGACATGATTGAAAATTTAAGCGTTATATTTGAACGATTGCTCTCTGCAGGGCTTAAATTGAAACCAAAGAAATGTACGTTGTTTGCAAGAAAGGTAGAATACCTGGGACATGTTGTCTCGGAAAATGGTATATCTACAGACCCTCGGAAAGTTGGAGTTGTGAAAACATTGCCCGAACCAGCAAATATCACTGAGCTTAGGTCATTTCTCGGATTTTGTAGTTATTACCGAAGGTATATCGAACACTTTGCAGAAATAGCCAAACCTCTTCACAAGCTCACACAAAAAGACACGAATTTCGGTTGGTCAGACAGTTGCCAACAAGCTTTTGAGACTTTGAAATATAAACTTGTGTCAGCTCCGATTTTAGCTCACCCAGACTTTAAACAATCATTTATTTTAGATACTGATGCCAGTGGGACATCAATTGGCGCTGTGCTGTCACAAATACAAGATGGCCATGAACGGGTGATTTCATATGCAAGTCGACGTCTAACAAAAAGTGAAAGGATATATTGTGTCACCCGTAAAGAGTTATTAGCAGTTGTATTTTTCACCAAGTACTTCAAGCATTATCTTTTGGGAAGAAAGTTCTTGATCCGCAACGATCATAGTTCCCTTCGATGGCTGCTAAACTTCAAGAATCGAGACGGACAAATGGCTAGATGGTTAGAAATATTATACGAATTTGATATGGATATACAACACCGACCTGGTACTAAACATGGTAATGCCGATAGTCTTAGCCGCATGCCATGTCGACAATTTGAACATTGTAACGAAAGAAGAGACAAACAAGCAGTACATAGTGCTGTTGAGATAAGCCCGTCAAAATCTGATGAACAAGTTAGTCTTCTAAAAGCTCAACAAAGTGATAGGGACATTCAAGTAGTAAAAAGATGGGTAGAGAACGAAATTATACCTTCATATGACGAAATAAAGAAGGAAGGGTTTATAGTGAAGTCATTATGGGGCCAATGGAAAAATTTGATTATAGAAGATGGACTGCTAAGTAGAAAACTGAAATCGTCTGACTCAAATATCGAACAGTTACAGGCTTTAGTTCCACAAAGCCACAGGCGAAAAGTTTTACTCTATTGTCATGACATTAGTTCTTCTGGTCACCTTGGTATAAAGAAGACTTTAAGCAAGATACGTCAAAAATATTATTGGCCTGGGCTGCGGAATGACGTCCGTAGTTATATAGCAGGTTGTGATCCTTGTTGGAAACGGAAACGTTTATCACAGAAAAACCGATCTCCTATGCAAGTAGTTAGATCTGGTGGTACAGAATGGAGAGAATAACAACAGACATTCTAGGTGAACTACCTGAAACTGAAAATGGCAACAAGTATATATTGGTTGTTTCAGATTATTTCACCAAATGGACAGAGGCCTTTCCAATGCGAAATATGGAAGCTGAAACCGTTGCTAGTATAATTGTGGAATAAGTCATAGCCAGGTTTGGAGTCCCTCAAGTCATCCACTCGGATCAAGGAAAACAGTATGATAGTAGACTGTTGCAGGAAATGTGCAAAGTGTTACACATCACCAAAACGAGAACTACGGCTTATCATCCTCAGTCAGATGGAATGGTAGAGCGATTTATTGGGACTTTGGAGACGATGCTAAGTTCCTATGTTCAGGAAAATCATAGGGACTGGGACAAACATTTACCATATGTGATGATGGCATATCGTGCGTCTGAGCATGAAACAATAGGTTTTAGTCCAAATATGTTGATGCTTGGAAGAAAAACATCAACACCTCTGGACGTAATTTATGAGATGCCATCAACATTAAACAAATACCATCAAACATGTGGGTATGGGAGCTAAAAGAACGATTAGAAGTTGCCCATAGCATGGTCAGGAAGGATTCTGAAATGCTATATTACGCCAGAAGACATACCATGATCACAAGATGTCATGGCAGCAATTCAAACCTACCGATCTTGTTTATGTATACTTTCCGCAAAAGAAGGTCGGAGGCACTCCAAAATTCACGTCGTCTTGGAGAGGACCATTCCAAATTACACGAAAACTGTCAGAAGTACTGTATGAAGTCAACTGTGGAAGGGATGGGCAACGGCAGATTATTCATTGTGATAGATTGCGGAGAAAAATTGTCCAAAATCTCAGCGGAGAAAATGATGTCGAAACATCGGTTGAAGATGAACTAGATAAGGTAGTCGATGATTTAGAGTCTGAAAACGTCGAAGAAGTAGATGATTTAGTTCAAGAGTCACGACGCCCAAAGCGGGTCGGAAAACGTCCAGTTAAATACGATGACTATGTTTGTGAAAATAATGCTGTATATTAAGTTGACATTAGGTCGTTGTAAATAATTCAGCGTGTTCTATTTTATATTGCAGAATAATGGTTTGAATGTTTAAGTGAGACATGACATCATTAGTTATTGTTATGTTCTATGTTTTTTTTCTCTTTTTGATTCGTGTATGTGAGGTACTCATACACCAATAAAATGTTATGAAGACGTCTTTTGTCCTGTATATATATTTGTATGTGTCCGTCGGATGGGGACGTTAAATTCGAGGTCCCGTGTTCAGTGAGCGCCACGCCTGTGCACGTTAAAGATCCCTTCAGTAGCAGCAGTCTCTTCGGAGCTGTGTTCGTTAAGGGTAGGCATCATTATGAAGCCGCTACTTAGGCAAAATAACTTCATACCGGTTTTTGACGTTTTATATTTTCTTTTCCAGTGGCAGTTTAAATTATTTTCTATGGTTATTAAGGTGGTTAAATTTGTTAATTGTTGTAATAAATTTATGTTACAGTTGCTCAGTTATAGGTTTATCAGAATATGTTAGGGAATAGGAAAGTCTGTGGAAGTTTTGTTTAGGTAGAATGTCACATTACACGTAGTTACGAATTTATCTTCGTAGTAGAAACTGATGGAACTCTGGACATGGTGGTAGACTAAATGTCTACGGGCTGAGCTGAAGTTCTGACCAACCAGGGGTTAGAACATGTTAGACTAGTGACCGATGGCGCTCGGCACTTAGCATTGATAGGCATCGATGCCTTTCTTTGTGGGATATGTCCAGCTGATGACGAAACCTCTGCTTTGCATGTTGATAGAGTTTGGGTCTGAAAAATGGCCACACGAATCGATGCATTCAGTTGAAGCTGGAAGAGTAGGTAAATGAGAGGATGCATTTCTTGGAGGCGTGGGTATTGTGACAAAGTTAGTTAACACGTATTTAAAATGCGTATGCAAATACTAAAAATAAATTAATACTATATATAGGTGATAATATACGCACTTGACCGTATAATTTCTTTCCCCACTGCCACGAATTCCCCTGTTTATCTACATTGTTTTAATTGTTTAAAATACACAGTTGGCATGCAAATAATTAATTTACAATTTCCGAAACAGTAGACCATTCTAATTTATCTAGTTGTTGGTTAAATATAGCATTTTAAGCATACAAATAGTTTATATTTTTATTGTTTATAATTACTACGATAACTAACAGAATCATAAACGGGTTGGGATATGAAATAATACACGGAAATAGTCTGGTCCTTTACACGCTTTATGGTTGTCATTGGGTTATATGAAATCGTTTTGATGATGCAGACTTTTGGAATCGTCTGTATAAAATGGAATAGTCCAAAATAGAGTATATAAACGCTTGTCGCAGCGTGTCTGGTCACTTTGCGTTGCTCGGTCGAGCAACATGTTTGATCAATAGCCTAAGCAATACTATTATTCGCTCTTGGTTACTTGATTAGCACACAGGCACTTGGGTCCAGGATTTTTTTTAATAAA
Organism: Gigantidas platifrons; assembly: GCA_002080005.1. Lineage (NCBI taxonomy): Eukaryota > Metazoa > Mollusca > Bivalvia > Mytilida > Modiolidae > Gigantidas > Gigantidas platifrons. The sequence continues at coordinate 199,933 of MJUT01042352.1, read as the reverse complement.
AATAAGTTATCTAGAGTGTGTGTTTTATTTTAAAGCCCCTTGACATGTTTTATTACTATTTTATGCCATATTGACATTTTCCAAAAAAAAAAAAATATATATCATCTAAAAAAAAATTCTCTATACCATCTAACTAACAAGGCTTGCAACTTCTGTTGTGCTAAAAATAGAACAAAGTTTACTCACTGGGATCCCCACGTTTTTCAGCCTTAAATCGCCGCCTGTAATGTTGAAATGTGCCTCGATCCTCTTCCACCTATCCATTCTTACTTTAGAGCATAAATTATTTCGCAGTTAAATCGTTTGTCGTACAAGAATCGAGTTTTTTTTTCGCAAGCGAGTCAAAAGCAACATCGGGACGGAAGCCTTTTCATTTATTCAGGGGAGTTAATTATTCACGCAATCTGAGGAGTTCCGTATTGACTGGAAGCAAGGTAATGTCAAGGTGAGTTACGAAAACAAAATTTGGCACAAAGATATGAATTGATTCCCACCTCATAAAGAGTGTTCATAAGTCGAAAGAGCTGACCATACGGCCTGAAAATGGCAAATGCTGATATGATTATATCATGGTACTTAAATTGGATATTCCTTTCCTTTATTTAAAAATCAATATAGGGGACAACTTATGATTTGATTGTCTTTGAACTTTGGGGGGAAAATAGAGGGGGGGAAATATTTATATCCTTAATGTGTGGGCACCAACAGTATTCATGTTGTAGTCAATATACCAAAATTTGCAACATGCTTGTACATTTTTTCATCATCTACCTCAGTACCTGATTTGTGAAAAGAATCTCCTGACCAAAAAAAAAAACAACAAACTATTCTGATAGAAAATGCATGAAGACCCTGGACTGTCCCCAGTTAATAAATCATCAGTGCCAAAAATAATATAAATGCTTGTTTGAAAATAAAATTACAAAACCTGGGTTAGTTTTAAGTGTATGTGGGAAATGAATCGCTAAGGTCAAGGATAAGTTTTGAATATCACCATTAGATATTCGTTTTGCCATGCAATAAAAAGAGTCAACCACAATTCAATGGTCTAAATTTATCAATGCATTGTGTGGGTGGAATATTTTATTTGTCAATATGACATACATGGTGGTGAGATCAGCATCTTCTCCCTGATCAGTATCATATGAGAGAGAAAATCCTCCTGTTTACCCCATAATTTCTAGTATATTATCACCTATTTGTAATAATGTTAAAAACTAACAACACCTGAAAACCAGTAACTGAAAGGCTGAATTTTACCGATGGCTACATGAAGGGAATATTCATAAAATTTAGCATAGAAGCATCCGTGTGGATGTGTTCAATGTTCCTAGCTACTCTTTTGAGTCTCACAAGGACCGCATAGAAACTGGCATGAGGACAGCTATTAATGAAAAATAAATTAAGGCAAGAAAAAAAAAGTTACCAAACTTTATCTTCCATTTTTTTAAAAGGGAGAGGCGGCAAAAAGTCTACCCCTATATGGTTTATTGAGATTCTGGGTCAAAACCTATCAAATGTATGAAGAGTCGACCATTTTATAACTGAGGGGGGAGGGGCTGGATTTTTTTGAAAGAAATAAATTATTTCCAAAATTCTCTGAAAAAACAAATTCAACTCCATCTTATCATTCTGTTGAAATAAAACATCTAATTTGTTGATAATATAAACTAGAGGATATGTCTAAAAGACACAGATGCCCTGCCATCAATAATATTTTGAGATTCTGAAATATTCACCAAAATAAAACAAAGGTAATCAATGATATTTTACATAATTCGCCTCGTAATATTTGGGTCACAGTGACCTACTTTTGCATGGATGCATATGCATCAACATACACGTTTACAACATCCTACCACTTACAGTTGCTGAGATATGAACTCAGACGTAAAACTTTACCAGTCAATGAAGCATAAAATATGGGTCGCAGTGACCTCCTTTTGCATGGATGCTGACATACCACCCAAGATGCANTATATATATATATATATAGCTACCACTTATAGTTCCTGAGTTATGAAATCGGACTTAAAACTTAACCCCTTGTGGACACGGACATAGACACGCACATCATGGAAACAACTTCATTGAGGCGAACTAAAAATATATCAAACTCATTCAACCATGAAAAGTAGGTCAAAGTGACTCAAGTGTTGTTGATCGGTGTTGTACTACATAATAGGATTGTAGTGCTCAAATATTGATATATCATCAAGGGTTTATGAGAAATGGACTTAAAACACAAAACTGAATTGAATGCGGAGACAGACGGACAAGGGTAAATATATATGCCCATTCCACATTCGTGGCTGGGCATAAAAATAAGAAATAAAATACTACAAACCGCTCCATTTTTACCTTAAAGGTGTAAGAAAATCTACACATTAAGTGTAATTGGCCTAAGGCAAAATAAATAAATCATGTGTTTCTGGTTATGGGCTTTTTTAATAATATTATGATTGGTGAGTAGACAGAGGCAGATAAAAAAAGGGGGCCTCCCATCCCGTCTTTTGGTGAAAAAATAAAAAATTTACAGAGCTGCGGGCAATTTGATCTCCTATTTTCAGAAAGTCAGGATCTTCCAGTGATAGGCATTTTTTCCCAAATAGATTTCGTAGGAAAAATCCTCTGACATTAATAGTGCTTGTTAAAGATGGTTAAAAAAGTTAGGGGTATATTGTATAAGGTACTATTATAAATAAAGAAGAACGAAACTAACTGATGATTTGAGATTTTACAGGATTTAGAAGTAATAACAAAAATGAAAATATGACTTTTTATATCTAATTGATTTTAAATTTCCCACTAAACATGCATACTGCCATTTTTCACTTATCAGTGACGTAACTCCATCTATTCCGATTTACCTGTTCAAAATAATAATATCATTTTTGGAATTCAGTCATAATGGATAGAAAAGTTAGTGACCATGAAGCAACAATTGTCTACCTAAAAGTCCTTCTTAAATCAATCAATACTTATAAACGATTAGTCTGGGATTATCGAAATGCTGATTTTGATTTTTAGAAATTTAGAATATCTATACATTATGGTCAGAACACTCTTTATGAGGGGGGAATCAATTCATATCCTTGCGCCAAATTAATAATTAGCTCCCCTAAATAAATGAAAAGGCTTCCGTCCCGATGTTGATTTTGACTCGCTTGCGAAAAACAAACTCGATTCTTGTACGACAAACGATTTAACTGCGAAATAATTTATGCTCTAAGGTAAGAATGGATAGGTGGAAGAGGATCGAGGCACATTTCAACATTACAGGCGGCGATTTAAGGCTGATAAACGTGGGGATCCCAGTTAGTAAATTTTGTTCTATTTTTAGCACAACAGAAGTTGCAAGCCTTGTTAGTTAGATGGTATACAGAATTTTTTTTAGATGTTATATAGATTTTAAATGTCAATATGGCATAAAATAGTAGCAAAACATGTCAAGGGGCTTTAAAATAAAACACACACTCTAGATAACTTATTTTTATTAAAATAAATCCTGGACCCAAGTGCCTGTGGATTAGCAGCTTTACGCACAGGTTAAATTGACTATAGTTGCGTGCGTCAATGCACACAGAACTGACGCACGGGTGCTGAAAACGCACAGGTTAAACTGGCATTAGGTGCGAGGGTAGAACGCACAGGTAGAGTTAACTATAGTGGCGTGCGTAAACGCACAGGTTGAAGTAGCTATTGTGACGTGCGTCAAAACGCACAGAACTGACGCACAGGTGCAAGGATAAAACGCACAGGTAGAATTAACTATAGTGGCGTGCGTAAACGCACAGGTTGAAGTAGCTATTGTGACGTGCG
>MJUT01042352.1:151105-181490 GCA_002080005.1 Gigantidas platifrons | reverse complement strand
TCATAAAATCAATTCATCTCGAATACGAACTGATGATGGTACATGATGTTACCCGGCGCACCGCGTTATTAGCCTTTCTAGTAGTAGCTTTGCGGGGCCTGTCAGACCGTGGACGTTGAAAAAACAGTATCTTGCAAACCCTACATAATAATTAGAAAATAGTGTTATCCTATTTGCCCTGCCACCATTATATTGATAAAACCTGTTTCTGATATGCCAGCAGATTTCAGTTTCTTTACTAAAGTCAATTCTCACCTAACAATAAATGAGCGATGAGAACACTCTTTGCAAAAATCATCAACTGGCAAAAACACGTTAGGTGTAATTAGATATATCACCAATTGTAAACCGGTTTAAATCGCACACCACTTGATTGATCGATTACGTATTATACATTTATTTAAAGTTTATTAATACAGGTATTCTTTAGACCAATCGCCTTTTAAGTATATATATATATAAAGTCTAAGGGAATCAACCAACCAGAGAAGTTACTAGGTAATCTGTCACCTGACTATTTAGTGAGTGGTAATTATACCACCCTATCTCTACATTGAAATGAGGGAGTTAGAGATTTTTTTAGTTGAATTTTTAATACGTCACACTTTGTCACCTGACTATTGAGTGAGTTGTAATTATACCAGCTAATTTTTACAAACTCAGTCTAATTTTGATAGACACTGAAGAAGATCATTTGTTGATCGAAAATGTTGTCAATTTATTTTTGTAACATCTTTATCGGTATCGTTGCACAATCGTCCAGGGCCAATATGGGTAGAGGGATGATACATTGTAACCAGGCCAATATGGAAATGTCCATGTATTAAACTATTTATTACATACTTCCGACATCAAGAAAAGAGACACCCATATTGGCCTGAGGCGAAGTCGATGCCCATATTGGCACTGGGCCTCGATATGGAAATGATCTTGTAGTATCCAATAAACGGTTATTTTCCCGGGGTGTGAAAATATGGACAGTTTACTTCCGGTCATATTGGTCATACAAAAATGCCTTTATTTTAACTAAGTATGTAATGAATAACAGTAACCCTACAAATACACAAATAATAAACATAAAAACACGACAACTACAATACAGATTGCATAAGACAATACAAAATCAAAGGGAGACAATTCTCTATGATTTGTCAAAGAAATATAAAATAAAACACTTTTCCATAAGCTATCTTTTATAAGAAAAATACCACAATATAGCTTACTCTTCTAATAAGCATACAATAAAGTAAATCATTCTGTCTTTGATAAATAACAAAATAATTGCAACTTCAAAATAATTGCGTCACCTCACCTCGGAATTAGTTTCAGCATAGTTTATACACTCAAACAATACATATAGAATATATGACACAAATAAAAATGACAAACACTAATACATTCAGCTAACACAATTAACTGAATACACAAATATATAAACATGCAAACAAACAAACAATCAAATAAAATAGACAAACAAATACAAAGCTTACCGTATATAAGGTACAAGGGCACCAGCTGATTGGTCACTCTAGGATCTCTCTATAAATCTATTTAGTCTACATCATAAATTCCGGAATAATATAAAAAGGCAGTGGTCAGTCAAAATGACTTAAGAACATATTAATTATAACAAAACCATCATCTTGAATAAATTAACCAGATAAATAAATTATATATCAATGTCCACTGAAATTCAACACATGTAAAAATATAAAAGGATAACAATGATAATATTACTCTCATTCTAATTCTAAATGAAAGTTATCAAACATTTATACTCAGATTCATACTTTAATCTCAATATGTGTTTTTTCTAAATTTCATAATAAAGTAAAAATTAGAAATGGAAAATAAGAAAACAGAAAGATAACTGACAAACAGAATATTAGTATCTGTAATCCAAATTTAGTTTCCAGTTGAAAATATATGAGCTAAGCAAAATGTCTGCCTGTGTCTTAATTGTGCTCTATCACAGGTGTGTGTAAAAAATAATCTACCAATGGAAAGTCTGTATTTTCCCTCCAAAATGTAGGTGTAATGAACCATGTAATTTAGTATACTGTATATGCAACGTGTGAAGTTTTATTTTGTAATTTTTAATTTCAAAAATATTATAAACATTAAAAACATAAGTAGACAATATCATAACATATAATGATTTTCAATAATTACATAAAATTAAGACTACCACATATGTTTGTGTATATGTTTATATATTTCCATATTGTTCTTTATTTTTGGTAGCAGTTGACTATTTTGAAGATTTTTGCACCTGTCTTCATCCAGTAAATAAAGAATATATGCTTATTTGTTTAGTCGTTTGTTCAGGAACATAATGTATTTTGTATATGGAAATTCCTTAATTTGTTTATGAAATAGAAGAAATAAAAATATTCTCTATCAAATATCTTATACCTAAAGACAACATGTTGCAGTTTGACAAAATATTCATATTAGTTGTTTTCAATATTTGTTGTATTTTCATCCAAAATTCTTTCAGATAGGAATAAGAAATAAATAAATGTATATAGTTTTCATCTTGACCACAACAATTACATTCACTATTATTAGCAATGTTCCATTACATTAGTATTCCTTTGTAGGAATTATATATTGCAGTAATTTCCATCTGCCTATTTTTTTGATAGCTTTTTTTCTTTTAAATAGTAACATATGAAAAAGTCAAGCTGACTTATGTTTGGTTTTTCATTGATAGATAAGGACATTAACCATCTATTTATGCCAATTGTTTTTTTTTAAATACATTAATATATTCATTATAAAGAAATGTGTTGGACTGTTGTAACGAAACTATACATTTTCCATTTACTGTAAGTTTATCTCTAATGATAACTGACCACACCTTTGACAGTGTTTCGAGTCTGTTATACATGATACCATTCTCTCGGTATTGCTTTTTTCAGGTAGCTATTCCATTACTCTTGTATTTTAATTCATCTAAAATTAAAGCGGACTTATTTTCCCATTTTCATTTAAAATATCATTGATATAGATTAAACTACTATTTATCAAATTATCAAACATTAAACTCCTATTTTTAAACATCATAAATTTGATTCCATATCTCTACACAATTTTATGACGTTTTTATTTGACCCACATCTTTATACATGATTTCAATATTTCTTTATAAATCGTACACAATCTTTAATGTTTTTTGCATTCGATATTCCTTGAAAATATCAACCAATTCTTAACAATTTGGCTTAAGTATTTATATGGTATCAAATATACTTACCAATGATGAACTCAGCAATGTACAATAACTTTCTATGTCTATCATAATTATGTAAGCCTCACATTGCTATAATAAACTATCATGGTATTTCTCTTAACCTTGTCTGGGTTATCATCCCATCTGAATTTGAAGGATTTGTTTTCAATTGTGTTTGCATATTTTTCCGGGTACAGCGAAACATGCACTAGAAACAAAAGTATAGGTATAAGAAAAGCTTGAAGATACCAACGGGGTATCCGAAGCCGTAACATGGAAGGACAGACAACGCAATGGCCAAAAGAAAACAAAACAGGACAATGATCTGCAAAACATTACACAGAAAACTAAAGACCGAGCAATATGAACCCCACTAAAAGCCGGGAAAGAACTCCAGAAGGGTAAGTATTTTTTTACTCCACATGTGGTACCCGTCGTGTTACACTTGTTACAAGCCCGATGATAAGTCATGTGGGAATTCCCGGATTGTGATTATGACAAACGAAACATATCCGTGGCCATTTGTGACACAACTACTTCTTGACCAAGTCATGACTGCGACCGTGAATCTCTCGCAGTGTTGTCCCCAACTTAACCATTGAACCTTAGTTCAGTAGCTTCCCTGTTAGCAACAACAACCTATCAAATAAATCATGATAGGGAGCTCTGGAATAACACACCGACTGATCGATATCTACTCCATATGCAGGTGCTGCTGGAATGTTGCTACATATAAAAGGAAAGTTCACAATGGTAAAATTGCAATCATATCTTTTGTCGTTATGTTTAGTTCTTAACCGACTATTATTTTCAATTTCGAGTAGTAGGTCAAGGTATGAAGCATAGATAGCTGTATCTGTGATATCTGCTATGTCAAGTTCAATTGGATAAATGCGGTCAACAAAGTCACCAAACTTATGATTATTTAGTAAAAGAACATCATCTATAGAGTGGAAAGTAAAATTAATGGATTGAGCTAGTTTCTTTTCGTTTTTCGCTAGCAGCCCCTGTTTTAGGTCTGCCTCGAACGAATAAAGGAACACGTACCTGATAAATGTTGAAAAACACGTAGCAAACATCTAAAATATGTTGTCAATAAAATAATCGGACATTTTGATGATATCAGTTTAATGATAATTTTTCGTAGCATCAGAGTGTGTTTTTGCTTACAAAATAGATTTGTGTTTTCCTAACCCAATTTAAGAGAACGATATTGTTTTACCTAATGATAAACTGTGACGTAAACATTGTACATTTGCATAGTAGTGGTGTATTTTATTTTATTCATATCACAGACTTTAAGCTACACAATATACTTGTAAATTATATAGACTTGATCATTAAATGTTTGATAGATCAAAAAGTCCATCTGTAAAGGGCATGCTACATTCTCAAATATATTAATTACAATATATTTACAAGAATTATTATAAAAACTACTGCAGATATTCTTCAAACTCTACCTTTCGACACTATCTTATTCTATATACACCCACGTGAGCGCCATTAATTATACAGATACTAATCATATAACTAGAAAGTCAAAACTATAGTAACATTCATCAAGTTTCACTTAGCGTAAAATTTTGACTTCAGATGAACCAACATCAACGCCATCTATTATACAGATCACACCAGGTCCTATACATGAGAGTTCAACTGTCGTTCTGACATGTGACATAAAAGGTGGTAATCCACTAGCCACAATTACATGGATGTGTGGAGGATCGCTTACTATTATTCCAACAGGAAGTCCGCCAACTAATACAGCGACATCTAGTGTACAATTTACCGTCAATAGTAATGATAATGGTAGACTTTGTACATGCATAGGACATCATCCTGTCTGGACAACTGACAAAACCACAAGTCATACACTTGATGTTAGATGTAAGTAGCATTATTACGTACGTAAATGTATAATATGTGAATTAAAATGTATTTCCATATAAATGTGAGAATATATATTGTATATGTATTTAATAATATGAAGAATAAAATATACCACACTGTCAGAACAGCGCCATGTAGAAACCATAGATATGTTGATTGTATTATTAGGATATGAACTTAGTAATATACTGTCACTATTACTTATAATTATGCCTTTTGTAAATTTCTTCTGTAATACAAGTTCATATGACATTTTGGCATATATCACAAAGAATGATATGCTATGCGAAAATAGTACATCTACTATACCAGTTTCACGCGGGGGAATGTTGGGTTTTCAGCTTTCTGTCAAGCTATATATAGCTAGTCCCTGTGTAAGGGGGCGGATCCAATCTGTCAATCTATCATAGTCGTCTAAACGTTTTTTCACACTTGTCGTTGTTAAATAAATTTCAAACTGCAATAATCTTCATATTTTTAAAGCCTTAAATGAAACAAAGAATATTCTTACACTTTCAAGACTACCTGATCCAATATATCAGTCAGCAATATCAGGACCTCCTTTATTGTAATAGTTCTCAATATATTTTGTCTACATATAACAGTCAGCATGATAATAATAATAATGTTGTATTAGCAATGACTATGCCATATAGTGGTCAGGGTTGAAGACATCATGCACTCCCCTTCGGGTCGTGCACTATGTCTTCAACCCTGATCACTATATTGACATAGTCATTGCTAGCACATTATTATATAAATATCATCTCATGCACAACACTTAATTTGTTCACACAAAATTACATCATTGGTGATCGACAAAAATATGTTCATAATACATTGCGTAACTAATGAACATATTTAAAATCTGAATGTCAACCGATTTTAGATCAACCCACGACATCACCTACAATAACACAGACATATTATCCTTGAACAACAACTACAAAGATAATGCTGCAATATTATCATAAATTGTTGTCAACAATAAAAACTATTATCCATGAACAAAATAATACATAATAATTATTACATATACATACCATCTGAAATATCTTATGTACGTTTGTCAATAATAATTATTAAAGTTTAATGCAATATGATTTTCACTCTTTAATATCAACCCACGCCATCAATAACAATAATACAGACACCAATTGGACCAATTAATGAAGGCAACAAAGTAACTCTTACGTGTACTCTGCAAGGAGGAAATCCTGTAGCTACGATCATGTGGTCATGTGATGGATCCACTCAGATAACTCCAACAGGAAGTCCAACTATTGTAGACGCCATCTCTAGTGTAGAACTTGTAACTTCAGAAAACAACAATGGACAAATATGTACATGTACGGGAAGACATATATTATGGACAAATGACAGAACACAACAACACAGCATAATTATATATTGTAAGTGTTGACAATAATAGTCAGGGGAGCAAGCCGAACTAAGCAGTGCATTTGTGAGTGACAGTTGCATTATTCACCAAATGAAAGTAGAATATAACTCATCATCAATGTATGCTAGGAAGAGTTTGAAGATATCAAAGGGGTAATCCGTATATCGCAGAAGAACATACAACACAATGGCCAAAAGTAAAAACGAAATCACCAAACCTAGAATTATTTAATTAAAGGACACCATCTATATAGCGGAACATGAAATTAAAGGATCGGGATAGCTTCTTTTCTTTTTTCTTGAGAAGCCCCTGTATGAAGTCTGCCTCAAACGAATGTTGTACCCATATGTTACATGTTGATGGCAAAATAATAAACATAATAAAAGAACACATGCATTGACTTTGGTTGCTATGGTTACAACTTCATCATAGAACACATTTTATTTCAGTCTTCAAATCACTAAATTTGCACTTTTACCACACAGATTTCCCAAAATTTTTTTAAAAAAATGCATAATATAATTACATATTAGTGATGTTGAAGATGTCTTCTAAATTTAAAGCATATGAACAGAAAGTACAAGTTTGCCAATTATTGTTACCATGGCAACCAAACAGCCTCATTTCGCATCTATTATTTGTTGTGAACAGGGTGGTATGTGAATGCTGCTTGTTTGTATCCATTCAACAGATACTTGTCTAAAACATATAGAAAATAATCGTTTGTAGCCTCTTTTAGATTTTTTGGAAAAAAGTGTTTTTGTTCCATACTTTTGGCTTTTTAGCAAATAGTATAAAACTACATTGTTTACAAAATATTTCCACTTCTCTGAAATGTATTTAATGATATTATATTTTTCACATTACTTATAACCAAACTAACTACTAAATAAACGTTAACCTTAAATTATGTGAATGGTTGCCATGGAAACAAAAATAAAAAACATTTTACATATTAAATGCATTTCATATTAAATTTGCTTTTGGTCACAAAGATTTCTATATTGCCAGTTTTATGACTAAGTGCCAACTCCTAAGCTAATCACAATGAAAATTAAAATAATGTCCACGGTTGCCATGCAAACAAAAACAATTACTGTTACAATAGCAACCAACGAGCCTGATTTCGGATCTTCAAAAAAAAAAACATAAACAAATCAGGATTTTCATTATCTATTATCTTATGTGAACAGGATGGTATGTGAGTGCTACTTGTTTGTATCCGTTTATTAGACACTTGTCTTAAACATCTAAAAAAAATATCGTTTGTATTCTCTTTTAGATTATTTGGAAAAAACGTGTTTTTTGTTCCATATTTTTTGTTTTTTATCGCATATAGTACACAATTACATTTTTGCAAAATATTTCTACTTCTCTAAAATGTATTTATTGATATTATCTTTTTCACATTACTTATAAACAAATTAAGTACTAAATAAACTGTTAACCTTAAAGTATGTGAATGGCTGCCATGGAAACAAAATAAAACATTTTACATATTAAATGCATTTCATATCATGCTAAAGTCTTAAAATTTTCTTTTAGTCACACAGATTTTCATATTACTAATTGTATTACTAAGTGCCAACTCCTAAACTGATAACACTGAACATTTAAATAATGCCCATGGTTGCCATGAAAACAAAAACAATGATTGTATCCATTGCAAACAAACAGCCTCATTTCCCGTCTTCAAAAAAAGTAAAAACAAAAATTGGGTTTTCATTATCTATTATCTGCTACGAACAGGGTTGTACGTGAATGATGCTTGTTTGTATCCGTTCATTAAACACTTGTCTTAAAAATAGCAAAACATATCGTTTGTAGCCTCTTTTAGATTGTTTGGAAAAAAAGTGTTTTTTTCCATACTTTTGTTGTTGTTTTTTTAGCAAATACTATACAACTACATTTTTATTCAAAACATTTCTACTTCTCTAAAATATATTTATTGATATTAAATTTATTTCGAATAACTTATAACAAAACTAACTACGAAATAAACGTTTAACCTTAGATTATGTGAATGGTTGCCATAGAAACAAGAATAAAATATTTTGCATATTAAATGCATTTTATATCATGCTAAAAGCTTAACATTTTCTTGTGGTCATAAATATTTGCATATTACTGATTTTATAGCTAAAATGCCAAGTTTTAAGCTGATAACAATGAAAATTTAAATACAAATGTAATGTCCATGGCTGCCATGGAAACAAATATACAGAGTTTGATAAATCTGCAATTCAAACACGGCAAAAACTGTTTATAACATTAATTTCTCAATCATTTTTAAAATCAAATCTGTTAATTTTCCAATTGTAAATTATTACAGGTAGTATAAAATTATGGTACTGGAATAGTTATTGTACTATATATTTATTATACAATTCTAGTACTATACATTTATTGTACAATTCTAGTACTATACATTTATTGTACAATTCTAGTACTATTATTTTAAGTCCCTTTTAAATACTAAAGATTTGTTATAGTAACATATTACTATAAAGTTATAATACAAAAATGGGGTGCTTGTCCTGATTACATTATAATTAATATAAAAAGAAAGATTAAGAAAGTTGCCATTGTTTGACGAGCTGCTGGTCAAATTTACGCGCTTATTTGAGAACCGCCAAGGATTTACAATCTTACGACTTTTCACAATGTGCCAGAGGATTGTATCCTACTTTTCAAAGCATATTATGCAAATAAGGGTAATAACAAAATTACCGAACACCGAGCAATATTCCAAAGGGAAAGGCCAAACTCATAAATCAACATACAAAATAAGTCAACAACCGGAAAACTGGAAAAACCGTAATGGCCCTGATCTGGTACAGGCTTTTCCAAAGAATTGGTGGGTTGAATCAGATTTTACGGCGCCTAACCTCCCCCGCAAATGACCCCTCTTGTTAACATTATAAATTCTCATAATGTAATCAGTCTATTTGTTCATAGAAACATGTACATGTTTGTTTTCTTTTTTGACATATAGATAAAAAAACAAAAAAAACAACAACATTATGGGATACTTATTTTCTATAATAACATTACATGAAATGTTCTCCACGAGAGGATAATCTGATTTGTTAACAGATCAATATAAGGAAAATACACACCAAATACTATTGACCTTTCATGACAAAAAAGAAAATTAAAAAACTTTTACATTGTCGCTAGACTGTAAAAATGAGTTCAAAGTAATGTCATAAGCTTGTTTGGTTGTCCTAGTTATAAAGATGGTTCCTATAAATAATGTCAGCAATACCTATGTCTCGCCAGCCTAGAACAGCATTTTTAGATTATTCAGAGTTTACATAATTCATAGCTTCAACCACTTCTATCATCTGAATAGCTGATTATAGATTCCCATCTTCTACTATTTGTAGATTAAACCAAAGACCAGAACATTGGTATTTGTTGCTTCTGTGCTATGCACGCAGCATTAAGAAGAAAGAGCAAAGACCGGTTGGCTCGGAATCACGATAATGTGTCTGTGTTGGACAACATGTCTATCCACAGATTGTTGTTTCAGTGAACTAGTACTATACAAAATGCAACTAAACGTCTTGGTCTAGTACAAAACGGACATCATCTCATTGAAAATTAACTTGTTCTCGCCATGATATAACTGGAAATTGCTGAATTTGAGTTAAATAACAATCGCTCACTCTACTGTTTGTTGCTTTGGGTTTCGAGACGGTAAAGAAAGTCTTGAAAAAAATACAATCAGAATAGGAAGGAGTTAGTGCAGGATGTCAAGCTACTTTTAATAAAAAATATATAGGAAAATGGGATTTAAAATTTTTTTAACATATAGGATAAATTAAGGTTATATTCAGCAACAGATACATGGCCGCCACCAGTGCACCTCCCTTGTAGCCATTCCTCACCTCCTTTTTATACTAATAAATGACAACAAACAGTATCATTGAACTCTAGTCTCTTATTGCTTTGCGGATTCGGCGTAGGAAAATGTGCCTTGCATTGCATTTTCTATTTGGTCAGATGTCACAATTTCATTTCCTATGGTATCCTCTTTTACATTTTCTGTTTTTTTCTTTTTCTTGACATTATCCCTTCTTCTTTTGATGGCAAAATGAATGATTCATGAACGATGAGTCCTACTGAAGATGGAGTTGGACATATTTTCTTGACATCATCTTCTGTGTATAAAATACCATCTGCAATTTCAAAAGGTTTCCAAGCAATGACGTTTTTATCCCTACAATACATTAAAAGATGTTTTGAGTTTTGATAAACATTAACTTTTGCATTTTAAAAATGTTAAAGGTTTTAACAAGTACACCACAATGCTGAGTATCCATCCTTTTTCTATGTAAAGTTTTGCAAACTCAAAATTTGTGTTAATAGTCTGTATTTAAAGATCAAGAAGCTGTTAAGTGTCTTTCCTCTCTTCATGACAAATATGCTATCGTTTCTGTGGACAAGGCATCCAACAATATCGTGTTTGTATGTAAAACATATTACTACGAATGTCTAATCAAGGAATTAGGCATAATTAACAACACCTCTGGTAATACCACATACAAACCAACTTCGTTCGACAAAGATGAAATCCTTGCTAACCACATATCCTTCATGACCTCTTTAAACATTCCCTCTGGTAAAGAGTCTGAGGATTTACCCTATTTGTATCTAACCTAATCTCCATAAGACACCACACAAAGAAAGGTACATAACGGGATAATCAACTTGTTCGACGAAGGAATTGTCTATTCACCTGACAAAGATTATGTCTGCAGTAAAAGAGGGACAACAGAAATATTGTGAAACTGTTTACTCGCGTAGTGGCATAAATCACATGTGGATTTTGAAAAAAACTCTATAGATCTTTTGGATAGCTTGAAATCAAGATCTTTCTTTCAGGTATCCTCCATCAAAACTTTTTATTTTTCAACTCTATATATCACCCTATCGCATGACAAATTAAAAACCCGCTGAAAAGAAGCAATTCACAAAGCTTTCAGTCATAGAAACGATGGCTCAAAATGTGTTGTAATAGGCTACAATTCCACATTTTTTTCAAACAAAATTCAAAAAGGTAAAACATGCTACTCCGATGAACAAGTGATCAGTATGCTGGAGTTCCTCATCGATAACATGTTTGTCTCCTTGGGAGGGACACTGTTTCAGCAGGTCGTCGGCATACAATGGGTAGGAATTGTGCTCCTCTTCTAGCGGATTTATTTTTATACTCATATGGGTCGGAGTTTCTTCAAAAGCTTGTAAAAGATAAGAAGATTTATGAAGCTAGAGCCTTTAATTTCACATAGAGGGATATTGATGACGTTTTATCTAGATTTGCAGAATTTCTTCCATTGATATATCCTCCAGAGCTGGAAATAAAAGAGACCACAGATACAGCTTCGTCCGCATCATTTTTGGACGTATACCTCGAACTTGACGACAGTGGTCAACTCAGTACTAGAATTTATGAATAACGGGACGATTTTAATTTTAAAATCATAAATTTTCCAAAGATGTGCAGCAATATACCAGCTTCTCCTGCATATGGCGTTTACATCTCACAATTGATTCGCTATGCAAGGGCCAGTAGCAAATATTCTGATTTCTAGGATCTTTATCTGAGAAACAGGCTACTGGACTAGGGTTGTAAACAGATTCGCCTTATTCGATCTCTTAAAAAGTTTATTTTCCGATACCAAGATTTTTTTCGAAATATATGCTATTGCTGCAGAGACAATAGTGAACGAAGAATGTTCATAAAGTGAAAATGTATAAAGATAAGGAAGTCAACAACATTGTCAAGGATAATTGTTGTCAATGTGTGAAGTAACAGTGTTTTTGACATTTACTTTTATTGTTAAAATACTTCAGGGGACTCGTGGTTGTTGATGGAGATGGTTCACGATAGATGTCCCACCTTTCTTACTGGATTTAGTACTGCGTTGACTACTATTTTACCTATTTTGTTCCAGTATTGTTTTAAATGCTATTATAGTGAAAGCCGGAACTTTTAAACCGTAATGAAAGCGGGAGGAATGGCGCCATAAAATTTGATTCAACCCACTATTTCTTTGGAAATGCCTGTACCAAGTCAGGGTCATTAAGGTTTTCCCAGTTGTCCAGTTGTTGACTGATGTTGTCTATTGATATACTTATTAGTTTTGACTTTCCCTTTGGAAGATTGTTCGGAGTTCGGTAATTTTGTTATTACCCTTATTTTGTACAGACTTATGAAGAATGGATATATATCTGGTAATGTACCTGTTGTATTACAGTATGTACTTATTTTCTTTCCGGTCACATCCAAATATTCTGTTATTGAAAATTAAGGAAACGAAACAAAATATTGCAGTGTATGCTGTCATGCACTGGAGCTAAGTAAAGACATGACAATTTTAAATTCAAAGGCACAGGTTGACCCAATACTTGTCGAAGATACAGCTACAATGTAGTAGTTTCGACCGGGTAACACATATCGGGGTGTATTCGATATCTGACCAGGGATCTTATCAGTATTTGTGTCTGCTAAGGCAAGAAGGGCAGATTATGAACAATTTTAAACATTCTTTGTCAACTCAGGTAATTAAAATTGTACCTGGTCATGCCTTCTTTGATACTCTTAATTCTTCTGAGAAGGCACCATTTAGCGTTCAGTTAAAACATAATCTTGGCGAGATCCAACCCCTCTGATGTCCACTTTATTTAGCACCAGCTATGCCCCTGTAAAGTGATAATTCAAATTGTATAACTTTTACATAATTTTCATAATTAGCAGATGCATGTAACTAACAATAAACTATTGTAGTTCAAGCTTTACAGAGGTAAATCATGGGTATTACTAGTACTGTTACAAATTAACAACGTTATGTCACCCAAGAATATCCAATGCGAATCTGAACATTAGACATTTTCTTACTTTCCATACTCTTAATTTTTCAAGGTAGACATTATGTTTATTTTGTATATAATTGTATTAACAAAACATTATACAGTAGTAAATCCAATCCTGTAAATTTGCTTTTTTTTCAGAATTTATTTTTATTATGTACATTTAACTAAATTTTATTTTTAAAAAACTTTATCTTGCGATTATAAGAATACATATATTGTAAACATACCATTTCAACAGGTAGTAAAACACCATAGTCTTCCAAGATTATCTGGATAAGGAAAGGAGAACCTCTAAATGTCTTTAGTTTCCCGTATGTTGATGATATGTGCCACTTTTACTCTGCTGGAACTCTACCACGAGTTTGTAACCATGTAAAGTGCATACTGTTACAGTAATATATTGGTTCTAAAAAATCCTAATCTCGTTGAGATTAGACTACCGAAGAAAGTTTCTGTTCTGTACCTCCAGAATAATTTTTAAGTGAAATATTATATTTTGCATGTGTAACAACAAAATGTCTCAATCATTTTAAAGTACAGCAGTCCAGTGAGGTGATATATGAGCTAAACCGGAAGTGATGAATAGTAAACAAAATATATTAAATTAATCAATGTGATCATTAAAATTTATTGTTATTTTAACCAATTAAAAATAAAAATAGATAATTAAAGATGTATGCTCCAATGGTTGAGGTTACAACCTGAAATCAGTGAAATGGTATTCATTTTGAAGTCCAACAAGAGTTGTCGTTCTTGGAATTGTGATTTTGAGCGGTTAATTTAAAACTGAAATGAAAAAAAATGACACTAGTCCACAAATGAAAAAAAAATGATATTTTGTAGATGAGATCCAATATTTTTCATTGCGCTATATAGTTTATTACAAATCGCCTGTTCACAGCAGATGATGTGCTCTGGTATCCAACCTTTTTACATACTGTATTAGTAAAACAAGATTACCATTCTGATTTTAATTTGGGTATAATAGCAAAAATACCAAAGATAAACAATTGTCTTGAATATACATTTATTTTTACTCACAATATGTCACATAACAAAATATTGAGTGAATTGATGACATAAGGTAAATCACTTTTTCTTTATTTTGCATGATTCTTAGGTGGAGCCATACTTGATAATTTAAAATGTGTAACCACCTATTTGGCTCTGAAAGTTAAACAGCAGCCAATCAAATCCATGTTTGTGTAGATCATTAGTACTTGCGACACAAACTATCAAACTGGTTACCGTGGCAAAACTATTATCGCCTTAGATCAATTGTCGGTTGTTGGTTGTTTTAAAAACAACGATTATAATAATTGATGACACGATTTTTTAACGTCGCTGAACAACTACGAGCTCCGGTTCGTTTATACATTTATAATGTGCATTACATCATGCAAATGGATATATAGGGTTGGATATTCAATATTAAATGACTAGTTAGTAGTAACATGAAGCAAGATCGTTGAGAAGCGCATTTGATTTGTAAAATAAACGTTAGAGAACACCGAAGGGGCAATCAAAAAAGGAACAATTCAGAGAACTGGCAACAGTAAGTACACAAGACATAGGATGAAAACAAACAAGACAAAAACACACCACTCTACACAAACAAACACAAATAACGTAAATAAGAAAGATAGAATGGCATGGTATAGCATAAAGAAAAACGAAATTACAATCTCCTATATTTTCTACTCTCTTCGCCCTTAAATCCGCGGAAAGAAGAGAAGTCGCCATGTTGTTTTTTTACCAAGTATAGGGATCTCTATGTTTTTTATCTACACATATATTGAATTCAAAATTTGAAATAACAAATAAAGAGTAAACACTGAATTTTATATATTTTACCACATAATTCATGAAGTAAAAATAGTATGTCAATATGCATACGGGTATCACCAGTTTCCTCTTGAGGCATATTGGGTTTTTTTTATAATGGATATGGTTTTCCACTTATCTTTGTGTTAATTAGACGCATGTGTAGAAATCAGATTCATATAGTGATTTGCACACATAAAATCATAGTCGATTAATATTCGACTATGCTTCATCAACTGTTACCGATAATCGATTATGGATTTGCCAATCAGTAGTTTCCCGATAATGCACGTCCTAAAAACGTGAGGAATTTATCTCGAAAATAAAGTGATGGTTTCAGCAATATGGTGTTTAATTTTAGTTTAAAATGGGTGCCAAGTTTGACTGACGGCTATACATATTGGTGTCATACGTTAGTCTTAGAATTCTATTTCGTACGTTTTAATCCAGATGTGACTTGTAAAAGTTACATTGTTTTATTTCAATACTAGACCACAGTTAAGTATATGTTCATCTCCGTTTGACAATACTTACGAGATTATTACCATTCATCTTGAGAATTACTATTTGTATCATTAGTCTCTTTGAAAAAAATTATGATGATATCAAAGGTGTTCTCAAAGCCGTAAATAGAAGGACGACAGATAATACAATGTCTAAAGGGACAAACAATGATCTACAATACATAACACACAAAACTGAAGATCGAGTGACACGAACCCTACAATGAATATACAAAAAAGATAATCAGAGGCAGTAATCGAAAAAGGACAATACAATGGCTAAAATAATAAAAGAGAAAAGACACACCATTGTTCACAAGCGACTACACATTCAAATTACAGATTTTTTAACACACCACCCTCAATTTAATGTTGAAAGTGGTGTCAAACACTTATCATCTTAACCTAGACTTTTATTGGGGTTTTGTTGAACTTATAATTGATGTAAATCAGCTTTTCCTGAAGTACTGAAGAAATAAGATCTCACTTGAATAAGATGCATGTCTGCATTGTTTGTTATAGATGCACCAAGCAAAATCCCAAGTATACAACAGATACCACAAGGTCCCATCATGGTTGATACAAATGTTACATTAATATGTACGGTGGCAAATGGAAATCCTTTACCCGTGCTGTCCTGGAATTGTACCGGCACTACCTTAAGCAGCACGGTGGGGAATACAACATCACAGAGTGTTTTGCTTACTGTGAATAAAACCAATATAATGTGTATTTGTTCAGCAATTCACCCAGTCTCCTCTTACAGACCAAGAGTTGCACATATTATGCATGCTTATTGTGAGTACAATTTTATAACATATTATGTAACAATTTGTTTTCTGATTCACCAAACAAGTATATAATATAAACAGTATAATTACAGTGGAAATACGCAGGAAGTATTTACCGGTGGTATCTATTTCCTGACACTTCACAAATAAAGGACAACATTGAAACATATTTAATATTTCCTCTGCAATATGCATTTCATTCAATACATATAAATACATTGATAACTTATATGCATAGCTAATTATAGATGAGAAAATAAGTGAAATTTCCGTTTACATATATCGCACAATGCAATGCAATTGCCACTGATCAGGCACCGTTCGTTTTACAGAAGTCCTTAAGTTTGGAAGATTAAACGATTCGTTTGTTCGCCCCTTTTAGTTGTACCTGACATTTGTAAGACTCCGTAGCGTCTACTTAACTGGTTGTACTGTCTATGGTTCAAGTAAATAAGCGCCAAGTTTGTGAACATATGTGGTGTTATTGGGTAGAAACGAAAATATGCAGGTTTTTCTCATCGTCTGTTTATATATACATAGTAATCGATAGGATAAAGTATAAGACATTAATGTAGATATTACACATATTTTCCTGTTATCTTTTTGGGATACATATATTCCATTTGTGCAAAACCAGTGCTGAACGATACCAATAATGCAGGATTTTACATATTAAATATTCATTGATAACTAAAATATGTCTATATAATATATAATTAAACACACATCTNACACACATATATATAAGGGACCATCATGTCCGAGGTCCTATGGTAGTTACATTTACGTCTACAGATGTATTCAGTGCCTATCGACTTGAAAATGAAAAATTCGACCCCAAGTGCCAATGTCGCGCAATCGAAATGTATGCGATTACGTTTATCATTGACTTGAGACAGTTAGGTTGTTTTCCTCTCCGAGTACAGCAGTTCATTCTCCAAACAAGACTGGAACAACGGTATAACTCAAATGCCAAATTCACTTGTACAATACATTTCAAAATACGTGTACCAGTAATCCATGATAAGAAGTACATTAACTGTTACCAGTTGCATACGGACGATTCTAAAATATTGGTACATATATTCAGGATCCTCAAACTACAGAGACTTCTTTGATTTTAACATCATTGGTTGTACTTGACAATTTTCAATCTGCTTTCAGATATAGATTCCAAAGCCGACATTGAGTGTAACGCATCAGCTACAGTAATCATACGTTGTAGCCTGACACCTCAAGGGGCACCAGTGAATCCCGTCAAGTGGCTCCACCATTTGAAGAATAGAACTATCCGCTCCCTTCGAGGAGACATTTCAGGATCAGATTTTACGCTAACATTACCATTTTGTAATTACCAAGATATTGGAAGCTATTCTTGTGTATGGAATACTTCCTATGAATTAGTTCACAAACTTGTCATCGTTAGCGTTAGTGGTATGTATTTATTGTTCCGACAGTGCAGTTATTTTGTTTTTCATTTTATTTGCATACAAGAGCATGCACTTTTTAATTTGGCTCATTTGATAACAATAACTGGTAAAAGTAGTGGTCATAGTTAGGGTTATGGTATTTAGCTTTCAGGAAAATAATAAAGATACCAAAGGGGTAACCAAAAACAGTAAATCCAAAAAGGACAGGCAATACAATGGCCAAAAGAAAAAGGACAAAAGGACAAACAGCGTTCCTCAAAACATTACAAGGAAAACTAAGCAAAACGAACCCCACGGGTTAATCTAACATAAAGTATGATTTAATGGAAATACAGGATGTTGACCATTAGATGTAATCCATGTCATACACGATGTACTTTGGTCAGCTACACATTTGCTATGTCGTCAATAAATACACGAACACTACGTCAATTGTTATAGATATATATCAATCGACAACGCTGTTATTATAGCTTACATTGATTGCAAATAGGGATGTTCTGATCTTTTCGGTTTGCTTCGGTTTGGCAAATTAGCATAACTGATTCTGTACATTATTAATCAAAATAAGTCAGGAGACCAGATAACAAAATATAGGTAAGACACCAATAGGGAAATCAGAAGCCGTAAATCGAAGGACAGAAAATGCTATGGCAAATATAAAAAAAGACAAAAACAAAAGGAAAAGGTATGATCTACAAAATACTGCACAGAAAGATAAATATTGAGCATCACGAACCCCACTAACAAAAACGGTTGAACTCAAGTGCGGAAGGATAAGCAGTTTTTTCTCAATAGCGGCACTCGTCGTGTAACTATTCTTGGGTGGAAAA
This sequence comes from Gigantidas platifrons, assembly GCA_002080005.1. NCBI lineage: Eukaryota > Metazoa > Mollusca > Bivalvia > Mytilida > Modiolidae > Gigantidas > Gigantidas platifrons. Next base: position 162,697 of record MJUT01042352.1, on the reverse strand, counting down.
CAAATTATACGCATAATTACATCCATCAATTTCTAATTTTTAGTCATCTATTGATATCACATTTATACTTTGCGGATTTTGAATTACACATTTTAGGAAGCAATGCGTCAATTCCAGACCCTTAATCCAATGAGCTCTCGTGTGATAGTCATAGGGTCATACAACTATCGCTTAGATAATATTCCCACAGTATGTACATGTATTACTGCGAGCAAACAGAAAGGAATGTGAAATAAGATAAAAACAAAAAATACCCCACTGTCGGAACAATTCTAAAATCAAATATTAAAATCGTTCAGAGAATATTACTAAGTAATATATTACGAGTCCCTCTAAAACAAGAAATGAAACGAAACGAAACGAAACCTGGCGAAACGAAACGAAACCGGGCGAAACGAAACGAAACGAAACGGAACCGGGCGAACCGAAACGAAACGAAATGGAAATCAAATCAAAATAAAATTGAAACGAAACAACACGAGAGGAAAAAAAATCAACCAAATTCATTCCTATTCATATATACTTCATGTGCATATATTAAACATGTTTGACTTGATTTGATTTGATTTTTGGTGTTTAACGCCACTTTCAACAATATTTCAGCTATATCATGGCGACCAGTTTTAGTGGTGGAGGAAGCCGGAGTACCCGGAGAGAACCACCGACCATGGGCAAGCAACTGGTAAACTTTATCATTTGCGGTTGCGAGTCGAGTACACCTTTTTTGTAATTTACAAAGCCGGGCGTGAACCCACGCCGTATTGGTGATAGGCTTGTATGAGTTGTTAGATCCAGCGACCTAACTCATTGAGCCACCCGGGCCCCTAAACATGTTTAAAAATAAACCCAATGAAACGAGCAGAACTAGAAGTACGTTACTTATCACGAACAGATAGTGCTAAATTATGTTATGAGAGATGAAAAGGTTCGAAATATGTAATAAACACCGTTGCTACACTTCTAAAAACGTGTGTCAAGACAAATCCAGAAAAAAATGAAGTCGAATAAAAAAAAACAAATTCAAAGTACTCCGTAAAGTGTGATTTTAGGGAGAGTTACACAAATTCCATTGGCATGTTCTCAAAAGTTCTTGTCAAGCGGAATTTAACGAAATAAAACTCGCTGAAATCAGACAAAAATGAAGAAAAAAGTCGGCTGCACCAAGTGCATAATACGCCTCGCATAATACGCCCATTTATACAATAACTCTGCAAAGTTTAAAGCGAATTGGTCAAGAACCCGCAAAGTTTGAAGTTTGGGAAAATAGTTGGCTAATTTATTTGAACCCATACGTCAGTCCGTTGGCTTTTTTAAAAACGGTCAGTATAAAGTGATGGGTTTAGTCTGTTCGTCCGTCCATCCGTTACCAAATGTGCACTCCCAACTCATTCTAAACTATTTAACTGGTCCATGAAACTTTCGGAGAATCTTGATTATATTTCCATTTTGCACCTCTTATTCCATTTTCTATCACATTTTATTTTTTTGGGGGAGGGGGGAGGATAGTACAATTTCTACTTTCATAGATGCTCGTCATACCCTTCACGGACAATGTGAGCATGTTATGTTTTGACATGTCCGTTGTTTTTTCATCACACTGTTGATTCTTTACATTCCCTATTTGTATGCAATCTTTCTAATATCAACAGGCGGGAATCAATTGAACCACAAAACAGCAAGAAAATCGTAATTAAAATGACTTTTTTTTCGCTTTCAGGCAGTTTTGTTTTCACTTTGGCCTAAAAAAAATATCTGCAATAATTCTCAAATTGTGTGTTATAAAAAGACTGTTTAATATTACTGCCGAGAGAATGACCCTTCACGCGTACATTTCGTGTCAATTTCATGAAAAAACGTGCAACATATCAATATATTCATACGATAGGTTAATCACGTGCCTCGCGCAGAGTAGATCATGCAAACCATTCCGATGCACCTGGTGATACTCCCGGTGTTTGTGTGAGGTTTCAGATTGCTAGTGCTTTTATTTTTTTATGGCGTTCGTTTTCAAATCTGTTTATTTGTTTTGTCCTTGTTGTTTCAGCAGTGTAATATGGGTGAGGTGGGAGAAGAAAGTCATTTTCTATCATTTCATAATCAAAACACGGAGGGGGGGACAGACAAAATCTAAATAAACTCATAATTCAAAGTTGTCCTAACCTTTAAAACGTGAATTCACAAGAGCAATTTATTTGGTTAATGACTTGTAAAAAACACAACTGTATAGAAAATAAGAAGTCAGTTTATCCAGAGAAATTATAAATGAGCATGTCAGTATTTAATTTTATTGTTAACTTTACATTGCTTGCAGTTCTGGATCTGACACGACGGGGAAACACCATCCCCTGGTGTCTTTCCAAGTATTGCAAACAGTGGCAATACACCCACACTAATCATGATCGCTATAATATGTCTTCGCATTTTGTGGGCCCTTGATTCGAACAATAAAGTTATGTTATGTTATCGTCTCTATTTGTGTAATCTCTGTATCACCATTTTGTTTTGGACCTAGGATTTTCTGGATTATCCCTTTGGCTTGTTGCTTTAATATGAAGAACTCCCATGTCCACAGTTCACCGAACCGTTAATACTAGTGACAGGCATCAACGGAGTTTTGCCAAAATGTAATATATGGGAATGTAATAGATATGTTTCGAAACATTATCCTTTTCGACGTTTCGGTTTTGTTTCTCAGTTTTGTTTCATTTCGTTTCGATTTCCATTTCGTTTCGTTTCGATTCACTTTTTCGTTTCGTTTCGGTTCGTTTCGATTTCCATTTCGTGTCGTTTCGATTCACTTTTTCGTTTCGTTTCGTTTCGCCCGGTTTCGTTTCGTTTCGTTTCGTTTCGCCCAGTTTCGTTTCGCTTCGCAAGGTTTCGTTTCGTTTCTGTTTCGTTTCTTGTTTTAGAGGGATCCATATATTACAGATAATTATGCTATTTTTCATCGATTTTCTAGGAGAGGAAGACATTTCGTTATTTGTTGTTCGTGCGCATAATCAAAATGGCTAAAGCTTTCGGTTTCTTGGTTTATGCAACAGCGAAATGTTTTACCACATTTCATACTGTTAAGAGCGAGCTATTACACTACAAAGTATCCAAAAACAAAGTACTTGTGCATAGACAATATTAGAAAATAAGATAATTGTTTCAATAAAAAATGCTGGCATATGAGTGTGAATATATAATAATTATTATGAGATATTTGATCAAAGACTTTACCACTGTTTCCCTGCTATGTATTCAGGTGGAATTGTCTATTATCTAACATTTAGATGATGTCATGTCCATCTCTAATATATGATTAGTATTATAGATATACAAACACACGGTTGGGGAGGTTGAAAGCCATAAAACTAGCTTAATCTCGCCTGTACCAAGTGAGCAGAGTAAGAGGTCATGTAAATGTATGTTAAGTCTATTGATTTTACATTTGGTTCTACAATTGTATGATGTTGGAAGAGCTCTGGCAGTATAGTATTTATTTTCATTCTATGAGAAACGATACACAATATTTGTATTCTAATATTATATGAACATCGCATACATTATGTTTGAGTTCTATTGTTACTCATTACTATTTCTTATGTAATAGTGATAAATGAGTAACAATTCACTTAATAATCTTTTATTTGCAGGACCTCCCATTATTTTTGATCAAACAGTTGTGGTAAAAGAGAATGAAGTGTTAGTGTCCTCTCTGTTTTATGCCGTGCCACATCCTGAAAATCCTATCTGGTACGCGGCTGGGAATGTACTACATATAGGAAAGAAATATCGATCATCGACGTTTCCAACGAAGATTATGTTAAGACTTTAGAATGAAATTGTTGATCTCGATGGATATATTAGCACACTTTTTATCAATGATTTTCACAGCATAGACCAGGGAACATACACATGTACAATTAGAAATCCATTCGGATCTTTAAATGTTGACATTGATACCAGGGAAACGACACAAAGTAAAACAGGTATTGATAATACACAAAACCAGAGGTTCCATGTCTTCTGTAATATCATTTGGTTTGAATTACTAATAGTCAGTCAGTAGATATTGCGAAATTTCATCGCCATTTTAATACATATACCTTATTACATACCCGTTGAGTAAATGACTCTGTCTTTCAAAATTTTGTTATTGTTTGTCGTTTGTTCAACGTATATTCGTTGTTCTTATACACACGGTCCTCCCAGTTTACAGAATACACAACGTTTGGATTAGTGTTCATGTGTTTGGATTGGTGTACAAGTTGTTTTCCGTTATCACCAGATTACGGTCATTGAAGCAAGACAAATTGTTACAAATGTGTGGAAAAACGAACCAACTGAGAAATGTAATCGCCATATGAACGGAAAAAATAACGTGAAGTCATGCACAAAATGTAGTCTCCCTGAGAATATTGTACACATTTTAATTCAACCCTTGTTTGCTTAAAATTCGTTTTTATTGAAATATTAGATAAACTTTTTACATACATAGTGTTATGGTACAAGACTTTATATCAGGTCTTGTCTGTTGTGTGAATTAACCGCATCACAACTCGTCGCTATCGCGACTCATAGTGATACTGGTTCACACAACAGGCTAGACCTGATACAAAGTCTTGTACTACCAAACTATGTATGTAATGGGTATCTATAGACCTATAAATATATGGTATATTGATCGAGGAATTTTATGAAAACTGTGAAATTTTTGAAACTTTTTGAACATTTTATCATTTTGAATTTTTTGGAAAATTTTGAAATCTGAAATTTTTGAAAGTTTTGAATTTTCCTGAAAATTTTGAAATTTTCTGAAAATTTCAAAATGAAAAAAAATTTCAAAAATTTCAGTTTTCATAAAATTTGTATTTTATAATTTTAATTTTTTTTTTTGAAAATTTTGTCCTTTTTTGTATATTGCATGGGTGTTACTATAATTAGTAACATCAGTGCAATGCTACTTTTGGTGTTGCTATAATTAGTAACATCCATGCAATACTACTTTTTTGTGTTACTATTATTAGTAACGTCTGTGCAATGCTACTTTTAATAGAACGTCATGTGACCCATTTTCACCCAATCAACATTTCCAAATAACATACAAAAATGATAAATATGATAAGTTATTTACGTTCCTATCCGTAGATATGGTGATTTTAATACTCTGAAGTAGCCAAGTGAACCCTGAGGCGCAGCCGAAGGGTGTACAGGCTACTTGAATTGTGTTGAAATCTCCATACGCATAGAGACGTAAATAACGAATTTATCCCCGGTTATGGTGAAAAATAAGACATTCTGGACCCAAGTGGACCGCGTAAAAGTGACGTTTTCTTTGTTGTTGGAAAGAATAAGCCAAAGATTTGAAAGTTTTGAGTGTTTTCTATCCGGTGTAGGGTAATACCTTTGGTAGAACCCTACAGTTGATCACATTAACAGCTTTATATTCAATACATGACCAAAATCAACTAAATTTGATGTAGGCGCGCAGCGTCGCGAGCTTTCACGTCATGTATTTTCCACAGCTTGAAAAGTATAACAACTTTTGATTGTTTGAATGGCTACTTACACCCGGTAATATGGCCTAGCAACACCCGCGAATATGAGTTTTTTATGCCCAGGGTTTTAACCAATCAAAATTTGTTATAATTTTCAAGTCAGGCATAAATATATATGTATATATATAAAGAAGGCAGGGTTGAGATGATATTATCAGGTTTAATCGGATTCTTTATTTGCTATTCTCTGTGTAGCAATTCAAGATATGCATGAATAATTCTTATCGCTGTGCTGTGTTATAATGTTCACCAACACTGTTTTTTTTTATTTCTATATGAATATTATTCAGTGAAGAAATAAAAAAAAGTCTCACCTCTAAAAGAAATCTCTTCAAATATCAGAGATGTACATAGTTTGTATATTGTGTTTTGTAGATAAATGTTCCAGCACAGAGCTTTCAGTTGGTGTCTTTGTTGGTTCGCTTGTCGCCTGTATCATAGCTACAGCTGCTGTTTCAACATGTCTTCAGATGATCATTTGTCAACAGATCAAAAGTTTGTATACTTTCAACATNTTTGGTGTTGCTATAATTAGTAACATCCATGCAATACTACTTTTTGTGTTATTATAATTAGTAACGTCTATGCAATGCTACTTTTAATAGAACGTCATGTGACCCATTTTCACCCAATCAACGTTTCCAAATAACATACAAAAATGATAAATATGATAAGTTATTTACGTTCCTATCCGTAGATATGGTGATTTTAATACTCTGAAGAAGCCAAGTGCACCCTGAGGCGCAGCCGAAGGATGTACAGGCTACTTGAAGTGTGTTGAAATCTCCATAGCCACGCTTAGAGACGTAAATAACGAATTTATCCCCGGTTATGGTGAAAAATAAAACATTTTGGACCCAAATGGACCGCGTAAAAGTGACGTTTTCTTTGTTGTTGGAAAGAATAAGCCAAAGATATGAAAGTCTTGAGTGTTTTCTACCCGGTGTAGGGTACTACCTTTGGTAGAACCGTACAGTTGATCACATTAACAGCTTTATATTCAATACATGACCAAAATCAACTAAATTTTATGTAGGCGCGCAACGTCGCGAGCTTTGATGTCATGTATTTTCCACATCTTGAAAATTATAACAACTTTTGATTGTTTGAATGGCTACTTACACCCGGTAATGTGGCCTAGCAACACCCGGGAATATGTTTTTTTTATGCCCGGGGTTTTAACCAATCAAAATTTGTTATAATTTTCAAGTCAAGCATGCATATATATGTATATATATAAAGAAGGCAGGGTTGAGATGATATTATCAGGTTTAATCGGATTCTTTAATTGCTATTCTCTGTGTAGCAATTCGAGATATGCATAGAGAATTTTTATCGCTGTGCTGTGTTATAATGTTCACCAACACTGTTTTTTTGTTATTTCTATATGAATATAATTCAGTGAAGAAATAAACAAAGTCTCACCTCTAAAAGGAATCTCTTCAAATATCAGAGATGTACATAGTATGTATATTGTGTTTTGTAGAAGAATGTTCCAGTACAGAGCTTTCAGTTGGTGTCTTTGTTGGTTCGCTTGTCGCCTGTATCATAGCTACAGCTGCTGTTTCAACATGTCTTCAGATGATCATTTGTCAACAGATCAAAAGTTTGTATACTTTCAACATGTGTGAACTGCCTTTTATCTACAATATACGCCAATTCACATAGTTAAACAGGTCATGTAGATTTATTTTATCAATTGGTTTCACGAAAGATGTTTTCGTCTATTCTATTTATTTCAGAAAAAAATGACACCGTATTTGATAACCAATTGTGTTAAAATGCAATGACCAATTACTTTTTTCTAAACCTGGTACATGCACTTCTGAAAAGATGAAGCACAAAACAAAACAAACGCCCTACTAAAAAAACGTCAAAAAATGAATCCACAGGGAAATGAAACACACGATTAAACTTTCTAGTATACAACATGTGTATTGTCTGTTTTTCTACGATATACTGATTCTTATTGCCCTTTTGTTATCGTCTAACTCATCTTATATTACGTTCGCACGCTCTTTTATGCAATTATGTTGTGTAGCGAGATGCCAAACTTAAAAACCAAACATGTCAGCACACGATGTCAGCAGTAACAAGTGAATTACGCTTTAATTACTACTGAATAAAACAATAAGCGTACTGGAAGTAAGGAGATATTTAAGTATGTTTATTTTTATGTTTCAGAAAGCAAGCGATTAGCTAAAGATCGGTAAGTCGCTATTATTTGATGTACTATATAGAAATAAAACAGTTCATAACTCATCCTAAACATTAAAGTATTCTTTTCCCATATATTGTTTTTATATTTACTTCTTCTCTTACATACTTATTCTATTCTCTTAAGCTATTAATTGTTAAATATCCAGGGTGACACAATTGCTCCGTTGTCCATGTTTATGCGAAAAGCATAATATCCCACTTTCCGTCATGAAATCACAGTAGCGTGTGTATCGGTAAGGTTTATCGTAATATGTATGATACTTTACGCCATTATTTTATTTTCCAGAAGCAACCAGTACCAGGATATATCAATGTCTACAACAACAAATGTTTATGATACGGTTAATGAGTGAGATTTAGTTATTAGCCGAGACCACTAAGCATACCATAGTGCAAGCGATTATATGTAGAGATAGAAATAATAATTTACGATAGACATTTTTATATCCATTAAGGAACTTGCTCTAAGTGTGCGTGGGTCTTGACATGAATTTAATAAATACAACTTATGTGGATGCTTATTGTTGTAAAAATGTTATACTTAAATACGATTTTGAAGGAGTTGATGGATGCGTAAACTAAAGCAATTTACAATTAAATAATATCCCATATTACATATTAATAAAATGATATTTAATTTCTATAATTCCATTATAGAATAATGGAAGCAAACTGTTTTAAATGAAATATATGAAATTAATTGAATGTACACTCCACAGAAGACGAATCATATCTTGAAGCATAAATTGACTGGTCGTTCGGTACATCTGTGGGCTGAACCAACTACTTGATCAAGAGTATGCTTTATTTATTTATTTATAATTTTAACCAAACCAGTGGTACAGCCCAGTGGAGCTCAACTGCCAGACATATAACGCTTCTTGTAGTACACAGTGAATTGTTTAATAGAATGTAAAACTATGATACCTCATGATGTTAGAAACCTCGAAATGACAAAAACAGCCATCATTAGTTTGGGAATTGGAGGTTGAAGTGAATAAATTTTCATTTTCAATGCTGGCGGTACAAAACTCGTGCATTACCTTATTGAAGCTCGCATTGAATAATAATTGCAATTGGTAGTATAAACTCGAGATATCACCTTGAATGAGCTACTGTGACTGTCCGTTGTGAATTAATCAATCTTATTCATTTACTTTTTGAAACTGAACTACAAAAAGCTATTCTGAATTAAATTAAAACACATCTGCTGGAAGAATTGTTTATAAAAAATAATACGGCCTTCTCCGATGAAATTTCTAAGAAACTGCACTTCCGACACAGTGGAAGCTTGGAAGCTGGAAAATAATTACAGTCCTATTTCTCTAATTAGTGTCTTGGGCAAGATAATGGAAAGAAGAGTTTGAAAATTTCAAAGATGCATTCAGAATCCGTATATCGAAAACGAACACAACCCAATGGCCAAAAGAAAAAGAACAAAAGGACAAACAACGATCTAAAAACATACATAAAACTAAAGATCGAGTAACACGAACCCCACTAAAACCAGGGAGTGAACTCAGTGGAAAGATGTGTTTATTAGCATGTTTATAAATACTAAAACAAATAGTAGCATTACCCCACGCCAATCAGGGTTCACCCCTGGCGACTCTCCAATTAGCCAACTTCTATGTGTCACAAACGAATTCGGAAAAACTTTAGACGAAGGAAAAGAAATACGCGTAGTTTTGTATAAGTAAAGCTTTAGACAGGGTTTGGCATAAGGGTTTACTGAATAAATTAGAACATATTAGGATGCAGGGGTCTTCATTGGATACACAATTATCTTACAGACAACGAGTGGTTATAGAAAGCGCACATTCTAAATGGCGCACTATTAAAGCCAGGTTTCCCCATGTATCTATTTAGAGCCTCTATTGACAATGTCACATGCATTCACTTATCTATAAAATTATTTGCTGATGATACCAGCTTGTATGTTATTGTTGACACCCGCGTGAATCGGCAATAATGTTAAATAATGGTGTGGCAACAATTAATGCATGCTCCACTTAGTGGCAGTACACTTTAACTCTCACAAAACAGAAACTATGACGATCACAAGAAAAAATAACAAAACTTTTCATCCGCCCCTTATAATGAATAATACAATAAGTAATCCAGTTACAGAACATACACATCTCGGTTTAGAAATTTCAAACGACGGTAGCTGGCAAAAACATATTGATCTGATAACAAAGAAGCTTTTACTAAAGTTTGCATACTAAGACAATTCAAATTTATTTTAGATAGGAAAACCTTAGAAAAGATGTATCTTAGCTTCATTCGGCCAATTTTGGAATATGCAGACGTCGTGTGGGATAATAAGACATTGTTCGTGATAAATAAATTAGAAAATGTTCAAATAGTGGCTGCTTGAATCGTCACTGGGGAACTTTGTTAGTTTCTATTAATATTCTATTAAATAGACGGGTTGGGAGACGCTGCATAAAATGGTAAGCAGTCTTGTTCCTAATTTCCTTAGTGCAATGGTTCCCTGTAACTTTGAAACTATTCATGACTACAACACTAGACAGGCCGTAAGTATCCCCTCAGTACGTACTACAGCAACTTTATATATTAATTATTTGCAACCCTCTACTGTAAGATTATGGAACAGCGAACCCACGTCAATAAGAGATAGCAGGTCTCCTTCATATCTCACATCCTATTATAAGTCAAAATGTATATATAAAAAAAAAATAATAAAACAAAAAACTATTTATTTTTACTCAGGAACTAGAATTGGACAAATGTTTCACATGAGATTACGAACTGCATGCAACTCTCTAAACCATCATCTATTCCTAGAAAAATATAGTATATTCGCCCAACTGTAGTTGTCAACAAGGGGACCCTGAAACTATCTCACATTATCTTTGTTATTGTCATAGATGCAATGACTCGAGAAATCGATATATCGAATCAATTGATATTCATAGGAACTTGACAGTTGACCGTTCACTTTTTGAATCACCAGACCTCACAGACGATCAGAATAACATTTTATTTTTAAATGTACATAACGTTATAGTAAATAGTAAATGTTTCATGTAACATCAGCAGTTCCTAGTTCCCTTATTTCTTTCTTCTTTTTTGAATTACTTTGCATCAAACACCAGATCACCCTATTTGTTTTATCTTTTTACACCTTCTGTAATTTATATCAAAACATTATTAGTTAGTTCTATATGTTTCTCCCCTTAGAAATTTACATTATATTATAAATGAAATTTATTTCTACGGATATAGATTAATATAAGTTCTTGTAACTTGTTTCCCAGTCCAATTAATTACTTCCTATTATATAATGCATATCGATGAATATTGTAATATTATGTTGAATTAATTAATAAAATATATTTAAACTAAGAAACTGTAATATGAAAAATTAAACATCAATTACAAATGTACATAGTTATAGCTGAAATATTTCACAATTGTACTAATTTTAAATTGTTTAATTATTTATGTAAACAGGTGTATGTGATACAATATCGGGAAACATTATATTATAGTTTGTAATGATATAAATGTTAATAAAACAAGACAGGTTGGAAATACTTATCTAGGTTATTTTGTAGTCTTATTCTGACGTAAAGGACAAATAATCAAAGTGTATGTTTAGAGAGATGACATAACAAGTTTGGAGATACCAAAGGGTTAACCATAAGTCGTAAGTCGACGAAGTGCATACAATTCATTGGCCAAGGGATAAGCATTATTCAACGAAAACTACACTAAAACACTAAAGATTGAGCAACACGAAACTCACAAAACCTGTATGTAAACTCCGGAACAGTTTACGTATGACAATCATGTTCTGCCT
>MJUT01042352.1:138689-150413 GCA_002080005.1 Gigantidas platifrons | reverse complement strand
TAGACATTTGAGAAAATTGCAAAAATTGAAATGATCAATGCCCTATTGGTCTACAATACTTCAAATTAATTTTATGGGCAGCACCGCTGAAGTATATTCAGCTCTCTAATCTGAACAAAGTTCTGATTTTGACGTCGTAGAAAGTTTAATTTGAAAAGATTCACGTCACTCGTTGGAGAGTATTTTGTATTCCAATATTATCTTTATTAAATACATAATTATCTTAGGATGCAACCCAAACAAGTAAGTAGACAGTTATTATATTGCCTTTTCATAAGCAGCATGAACAGCTGAACAACATATGTGAAAAAAGATATAAAACAAATTCAACTTCAAATTAAAAATACTGTTGTGCGTTTATTCACTTTTAGCTCCCTGTCAGTGACAGTTTATCTGTAATTATAATATGGCGTCCTTCACACGCTTTTCGGCCAAACCCGTGGTAAAAATAATATATACCTACACCCATTGTAATTTATGACGTCATCGACAATTTATAACGATATTTTACCAATTTTTACATATTAGAATCGGAATAATTCATGGAAGCCATATGTATATATTGTTTTTACCACGGGTATGCCCTTTATGTCAGTTTTTTACCCCTCGCTTACGCTCGGGGAAAAACTTCGTAACAAAAAGGGCCTACTCGTGGTAAAAACAATATATACTTTCTTAACTATTCAAATTATACTGGTTGATTATCATTTTATTCGTCATTGCAACTTCATTTGATGTCACACTTCAAAAACCGCTTCGGTGGCGTAATGAGTAGCGTGCTCGCCTCGAGTACGGTAGATCGTGGGTTCGAGCCCCGGTCGGTTCAATACAAAGACTATAAAAGTTATATTTGTTGCTTCTCTGCTTAGCACGCAGCATTAAGGAGAAAGCGCAAAGACTGGTTGGCTCGGAATCCGAATAATGTGTCCGAGTGGAGCGATGTGTTTATTCCTTCAAATAGGCAACTGTGCAGGATTTCTTTATTGTGTCATTCTGTAAATCTTGATCTGTCACGTATCTTGTGTCAATGAATGCGTTTCACTATGATTCACTTGTATTATTGTATTAATTGTCTTATTTTAAATTGTTAAGAAACTTGGGCATACTTTCGTGGATATACCTTTTTTACAATTCATGCTTCGGAAAGGGTAAAATGAATATTTTCATCAATGAGAATTACTGAAAAATTGTCACAAAATGGGTGGGGAGAATGCAGGTTCTCCGGATATGTTACCCAAATTCATGCAAGCAGATATTATGTTCAGACAATGTACATATATTGCATAAAAATACGTTTCTTGACAAAGTAATAGATGCGGAACCGTAGATCTTATGTTGTTTTTTTATTTTCTTTTTATTCTGACCATAGAGCTACGGATTTCTCGTTTGACGTCGAACAGAGAGATCAATGAATTCGCGTAAGGGACATTCAACCAGCTTTTGCTTTGAGAATGGCAATCCAAAGGGTTGGAAGTGTCAACAGTCCAACAAATAGTCACCAATTTTTTTAACACTCCTGAATTAAACTGATACTAACTATTTATGACTGGTGACGTCTTTATCCCTTCAACTAAAACAACTGTGCAGGACTTCCTCATGATGTAATTCTGTAAAATCTGGATTTATCACGTACCCTTTGTCAATGAATTCGTTTTGCCTATTATTCACTTGTGTTATTGTTTGGATTGACTTTTCAGTATATACCATAAATGTTCAATTGTTGACAGATTCGGTGATAACGCCGGCCAATGAAGAACACAGATGTGATTCTGGTTCAGAAAGCCTTGACAAACACAAGCCATCTTGCATTGCCATGTTGAAAGACGTGATCAGTGTTTCGCTGTTGCGGAAATGGCAGAATGATAGGATCAAGAATATCGTTTCTGTATTTCACGGCATTCAATGTTCCCTGGGCAATTTTGAGCTGAGTGTGGCCATCGTGATAAATTCCAGCTCAGATCATAACACTTCCGCCTCCAAAACGGTCAGACTGGTATACACACTGGTCCGTAAAACGTTCCCCACGTCTGCGGTACCCACAATAATGTTTATCGCTAAAGCGAAGCAAAAATCGGGATTACTCATTAAAAAGTATGTGTTGACAGCTGTGAAGCCTGCAACGACGATGTACACGAGCCCAGGTTAGTCTCTCGGTCCTATGGCGTGATTTAAGGATGTGGTCTACCACAGGGGTCTAGATTAACGTAGTGTTCTGCGAAAAGTCTGACCTGAAATGCGGGCATTTAATAGACCATGTGTTATACGGGCAGTGTCGTCAGTCTCTACCATACGGTTCCGGAGGTGAATAAGACATAAATGTCTGGCTTGACATTGTGACGTCACCCGCGGCCTGTCGTTACGGGGTCTGTCAATCGTCATACCTGTTTGTCGAAGACGAATCACTATTCTTGAAATATTTCCGTAACAGAAGAGAATGTTAATGCTCGCTTTGTGAGGATACATGCGTTATACATTGACGTAAATGATAATAAACAATTGTTTTGGTTTTAACATAAACATATATTTAACAAACAAATCTGTATGTGGTTTCTTTTGTTGACTAGTATATCTGTCTATCTATGTATATGTCATTCAGCTATCAGACAGGGTATGTAATGTGACATTACCGGCTTAAGATCTATATTTATCCTAAACCGGAAGTGTCACATTATATATCCTGTATGATAGCTGAATAACAGAAATATTACGGTTTAACCATATTTTATGAATACAGAATCCAACCGTATTAAATATATTGATGTCTTTTATTTTCATTTTTCCTATTTCAAAACGTCCCTTTCGTACCTCGGACATTCCTTCTACAATGACGTCAAAATATGTGTCACGTCAGATTTCATGTATGAGGAGTCTCATGAAGGAAAAGCATGTACTAAATTTCTAAATCAACACAATTTCATATGCAGTAAATGTTATAAGCTTTATAAATATAACATTAATATATCACATAACAAAACAACGAGTTTGTGAAACAATTTCAATAATTTAAATGTTAACAACATGTACACAAAACCTTGGTGTGGCCCCATGATGTTGAAAGTTTTCAGGGCTCAATGTTTTGCTTATTGTGATGTTCATCACGTTATGGCACAGCCATGGAACAGTTTGCTGAATCATTCAAGTATTTGTTACGGAATTATATGTTGTAATGTTTGTTGTTCATACAGCCGTTTTGAGTATAAAAACAGCATTTAATTTGGTAAGAAAATTGAAGGCTGCCAATGCAAAACTCAACAAATCTGTAAACCAATTGGTAAATTTCAATGTACAGATTTTACTTTAATATTGAGATATTTATAGATACATGATGGTCGCAAAAATGTTTTCGTGTAAAATTCCTGGTATTTCGTATGGAAACTGGTTTCTTATCGCATCAACAGATTTATCGTGTTAAGAAGTGGACATGCGTGCAAAAATCATAATTCCCTCCTAGCCTATCGCAGTGTGTGGTGTTTATTGCACGCGAGAGTCACAAAAATGCTATGTACCAGCTTTCTCGCATAGACATATAACTAATTTCAATTTTGGCTTGAAATGCATTAACAAACATTATAACATAAAACATATGATATAACAGATTAAATGACATTTTAACTTTAATTCCAACGATTTTGATAAATCAGTTTGTATCAAGACATCGTATAATATTACTTTGATTTTCTAATGATATTCCATCATATTAATTCGCTTAATTCCGATGTCCATTACAAAAGATGAATAATTCTTAATTTGATGATTATTTGAATCCAATCCAACCAAATGAGCTTAAATTTATAAAATAAAGGTTGCAACTGACACTCAAAATTATGTTTCCTACTTTAACCTTAACAGTAAAACACAGGAATATTAAAAATGTATGATATATGATCTATGATGTGATTAAATCGATGGACTGATAATATAATTGCGAAAGGAAAAAAGACAATAAGACAGACAATAATCTACAAAACACTACACAGTAAAATAACGATTGAGCAATACGAACCTTATACAAATAGAGTAAAAAAGCAAATATTTACATCTCTTGTCAAATATTAAATAATGCTTTGAGATATTATCAGGAGACTGGATATATTTACTTCGTTACTCCTAAGTTTCACAAGATCGCGGTTGCACCTGCAGACCGTAGTCAAACAGTGTTAGCTACTTCCTTCAGTCTATTTGATAATGCACTGATATCGTTAGTGGTAAAAGTTTCTAGATAAATACTAAACAGACTGACCTTTTTAAAGATTTGCCAATACCCTCCAATATGAAAAGAGGAAACCAATTTGTAAAATTTATTCACGTCAGGATACACTTGAAATACTGATAAAGTTGGCGTTAAACACCAATTCATCAATCAATCCAATGCAAACAAGCTTGCATTTTGAAACACTCCAATTATTATCGGCGATTTATTCCGCATTATGACTAAATTGATGAGCTTTTGTACAGCATATTACAGAAAGGAAACGTTCCAATGGACAATTATGAAATGATTCTGTGAAAGCTCCTCATTCCACATCTTGGTGTACCCTCCACCATTTGTCTTGAATATTGACGCAACAGATAGTTTCACGTATCGTCAATTTCTGTACAAAATGTTTGTCCCCTACTATTCTGTCATTCCCATCCTCCCCGAAATTACCAAAAAAGAAAAAACGACGAAGAATAAAACAAAAACAAACACAAACACAAGAAAAAAAAGAAGAAGAAAAAAATCCTTGTATATTCAGTATGGTCGACGCATGCGCTTTATTTTTGTGGAAGGTGGATCTTTAAATTCTGCAATTTCTTGGTTAATCTATTAAGTATTTACGAATGATTTCCATAGGAACACACATTATCATTAGATCAGAACATTTCGATGAACTATTTTTTTTACATTGTTTGTGACATAAAGATTGGTTGGTTTATTTTTCTTTAAGCTAAGATTCATCTTTTCCATGTATTAATATAATTAACTAGGAGTCACCTTTGTGTTTTTACCAGTTCTACAATGCTTAGTATTTAAGAAACCTTTGGAGACACCAAATGGGTAATCAGAAGCCGTTAATTTTGCCTTTCCATGTATTTTGGGGTCAGACACCACCAGACAGGTTATGCACTAAATCAGTTTACATCTATGTATTTTCGGCGGTATTAGAAATAAGGATAATTTCACGTGCAATTCAAATTGCACATGACATTAAGCTGTATCGCTCCGTTTGAAATTAGATGCTACTGATTAATTGCCACTGGTCATTAACATTAACACAAAATTCGACAGCTACCCCTCCAGATGTATCAATATACACCAACAACGAAAACTGGACTTTACCTGAGGGATAAACTAAATTGTAACAGTGGATTATCCCGTTGATAATGTAGGAAATTATACACTATTTGGTATGATTTAACTGAAAATGCATTTCTACCAATTCGAGAGGAAGTAGTCCAAAACCGATATTCTGTGTTTTTTCAGATGCTTAACCGAATTATTTCCAATCCCAAATTACGAACATGACTTTAACAATTTTGTCACGAAATATAATTAATGAATACTTTGAGTTTCATTCATTGCAGTTGCATTAAAACTATCACGTCCAAGCGTCAATTGTGTACATTTCCACACGCCTTTGATAGAGGAATTGACAGGATCAAATGTGACATTAATATAATCGCTGCCATATAAGAAAGTAGTGTAGTATCCATAACTGTAATCAGTACAGAATGTCGTTGTACATGTTGTACGAACAATCCCATCTTGCGCCCAGGAAGCAGTACCAGTGAATGGAAATAGAGTACACTTCAAATTTAATTTCTCGCCAATGATTTGGGTTCATATGCTTGTTATCGTTACTGTTCCGTAAAACAAAAATAGCACCAATTCAAGATTGTAAATTATTACTTTGAAGAAACAATATTGATGGGAAAACCATCCGACACAAATTAATTGTAAAGGTGATCCATTTCAGTTATCAGATTGCGAACGTTATGAAATTGTCAACTTAGAATGGTAAAGATATTAATAAGCCTTGACGAAGTAAACATCAGAATCAAAAACAAATGTGACCTACAGTGGACTTAAAAAATGTAGACGAATTTAAAGGTTGTAAACACAGGTTCACAGAAGATAAAAATTAATGGTTACTACTACTGCAAAAGTATCAGTTTATTGAGAAAACTTGTAACAGAAGGTCAAATGTAACAAATATAATGTTAATTAGCATGACGGATTAAATCAAATGACAAACAGAAGAGTTAATACAAACATGCTCCATCAAAGTATACGTAATGGCAAACATTCTTTATACATAATATAATATACAAATTCACAAAACAAAGCTGTATTTTTTCTCATACACATTAATACTGTTTTGTATAATTGAGAGTTATAAATTGAGAGTAGAACTGCAGGTTTAACATATGATGGATGGATACTATAATAATTCGGTATATATATTTTTTCTTAATATTACAATTTCATTTTCACATAAGAACAGAATATGAAATTGATCCATAATCTCATTCCCACAATAATTACATTATTTCTCTTCCCTTGTGATATTATACCAACGTACTCTTTCGATTGGTAAACGTAAATTTGATGTTCGGAATTTAGCTATCCACATTTTATTGTATTCACTGAGCCTTAATAAACAAGTTTTCAAGACAAAACGATGTTTAAATCCTGAGTAAAATTGGCCATGGGACGAATTATTTATATCACTGTGCCATTTTTGTAATATGAGTAGGCATGGCCTATATAGAGGACGTTAATATTTGATATTAAGTGATACTAAAAATACCTTTATATACCTAATATATCATGTGGAATCTAGAGTACCCTTTACACTGTGTTAGTTATTATTTAATATGGGAGCGAAGCTCTCAGGAGCGGAGATCGCTAGGCAAACAGGGATTAGGGTTCACTACGAAGCTATACGAGCGCCAAAGGCGCGAGAGTTCGTCCTAAAACTGTTCGTGCCATGGGTGAGGATATATTCTTAACAGTTAATTCTATACTATCAAACAGGAAGGTTTCTAGGCAAAGAGGAAGGTCGATTGACATCACCCAGCTTGCCTATGATGTCACTGAGAAGTTTGAAAATACCATATATCGATTGATAAATGAAAAAGTTCAAAGTTACGAAAAAGTTACGAAAAAGCTACGAAATGGGTACGAAGTTATGAAGTTACGAAACCATTCGGGTATGAAGTTACAAAGTTACAAAGTTGCTAGATAGTAATGCCACCTATCGGGATACAATATAATGCAATGATCCATCAACGACAATCATATTGCCAGTTTTATTTTATGCAAATTTGACATAGTTGCCAAATAGATATATTATTTTAATTTATTGAATAAAATACAATATTTTACTTTTTTAAAACAAAACAAAGTTGCTATTATTATTATTTTTTATGACAGTAGATACTTTAGGATTTCAGCTGGCTTACACATCCGGGTTATATGGCGCCCCAATTCTCGCAGTCAGTATAGACGCGAGACCGACGCGAGAAATATTCTGCTTTACATAAGTATAAAAAAATCACCTGGTTTAAGAGTATTGTTTTGAAAAAATAATAACAAATGCCATTTATTTAAGAGATTGACCTGTATAAACTGAATAAAAAAACCAGTGTGTCATTGTGTTTTATATAGTAAAGATCTGAACTTGTTTAATTAAAATCCTTACTTGTTTATTTTCATGTACAAATGCGAGATATAACTTGGAAATGTATAGTATATATGAGCTATATGCATAGCATCTAAATATGAATACTCGCTCACACCTTAATACAAAGCATTGAAAAAACATTTTGTTTTGACTTAGTAAGAACAAAAATAATTTAGTTTGATTGCAATTGGAAAAAAAATAAAGATGTGTCCAACTGTTTAAAAAATAATTCAGATCAGTACAAAAACCATAACCCTCCCCCTTTTCAAGTTAAATGGTTGTTTCCTTTGTAATACTTTATACAACAGAAGCAGCTCTTCAACCTATTAAACATTTTTTCGATTCTTGTTATTGACATTCATTTGTTGGTCTTACTTGAGCAGCAGTGAAAAAAATTGCATTCATGACAAAACATTGTGTGTGAATCACAGCTATTGACATGATTCTTGGGGAATATTTTCAATTGCCATTTTCACCAAACAACAAATAATAACAAGTACATTTTTAAATTAATGAAATGTGTGTGTTTCTAATAATCTGTGCGTGTTGGAGTTATTGAGGACAGATAGAAAACAATAGAGTTTGATTTATGTAGTCGTTTTAAAAATTACCATCAGAATTGATATATTAAAATACTAGTAATTGTATTATGCTATACACAGAACTTTTAAAGGAGAAATTGCGGTAGTACCTACCGCCAAAATTTGTGGGCGGAGCTTATCAGCAAAAATCTCCGTTGATATGAACAGCATATTTATGAAACTATGTCACATGACCAACGTGACCAAGGTCACATACCTCAGAAATTTGAAGGGATTTTTGTAGGTCTTAGACTGATGAAGAATATTATTTTTAATAAGACTAAAAGTTTCGTAGGGAGGAACACTAGTGGCCATGCCTGTCAAATATTTTGCACCAAAAGTAACTATGAAACTGTGTATCATTGATTTTTCCTCCTCGAGATGACTGTGGCCAAAATAATGAAGAAACTGAATGTTTGCTCCGCCCACAACTATTTATACCCACGCTCCCGGTTTAAAGTGTTAGATAACTGATTCATTTGTCTAATTTTGGTAGTTTAATTTGGAGAGCTTGATTGTTTTGGGTATATAAGTATGTCATATATCTCTTATGTTCAACATCTTCATTACATAGAATAAAAAAAAATCATTGATGAGGTGAATTTAGAAGTTTAAAATGAGCATTGGTGGTGCTTTACTTTATACATGTATATATACTTCTTTTCAGGTTCGGTCCAAATTATGCTGTGAAAGCCATTGACACATAACCATCACACAATCTCATGATTTTTACCTCCTAATGTTTTCCCTAACATGTCTAAAATCAGGTAGAAATCCTAAAGTATTTTCAAGATTTAAACCAATGATATTGTCCAGCAACTGTTAGGCAACAATTGTGTGATCATTGCATTGCAGTATAATTTAGCCCTTAAGTTTAAACTATTTTCTAAACATTATAACTATTCAATTTTACTAATATCTCCAGAGAATTAATGTACTTGTTTTATAAAGGGGATATGTGTTCACAAAATGTGTTATCTGTGAAGCGTTTCTCAAGATGATAGTCATGATGCTTTTATTGGGTAAAGTAGATGCATGTTAATTGCTTTCTTCCCAAATGTGAATATTCGTATTTGCTCATCTTAAGAGAATTACATGTGTATTGAATTGTTATTTATTTCAACATTGATATATTGGACTATTAAGAAGTCAATTAAAATTATTTAGATAAAAAATTGTGTTATTTTTAGTTCACCTCTATGATGAACATGCTTTTGGTTTATGTGTCTGTGTGAATGCATGGTTGCATCCTGAGTCATTTATCTGGAATCATAATAACCGAAACATGAGAAAAAGGATTGTGATTGTTTTTTGGTGTTTTAACGCCACTTTCAACAATATTTCAGCTCTATCATGGCGACCCGTTTTAGTGGTGGAGGAAGCCGGAGAGAACCATGTCAAGTACTGTAAGATGTGATATAGTCTAAACTTGCACAGTCTTGACAAATTTGAGAACCAATATCTGACATGAACAAACAACGTCAGTAAGGCATGCAAAGTAGATCTGAGTGACCTAAAATAGTACCTGAGATATGAACTCTGACCCACACTTTAACCCCATTCAGAGAAGCATGAAACTAGGTTAGGCGACCTACTTTTATCTGGATGCTGACCTACCCACAGAGATACATCTCAATTCAAGGTTAGAAAATCCTATATCTAATAGTATTTAAGATATGAAGTCTAATGGAAACTTCAATGAAACCTAGGTCAGAGTGGCCTACTTTTGTCTGGATGCTGACCTACACTAGGATACATCTCCATGCAAAGTTACCTGATCCAAGAACTAATAGTACCAGATATAGAAACTGACAAAGATTTTAACTGGTTTTCACCATTATTTCAATATTAATATTGTTGAAGCAGTCTAAATCTGATCAATGCTAACTGAAAAGGCTTCTCCATAGGTAAGAAAAGTGGCATTGTTGAAATTGTACAGCAGGTTGCTGTCGATTTGGGAATCAATTTAAGACTTCACAATTTTTTGTGGCTAAATTCGCACAATGAGTCAAGTTATGCGATTTTTGTGTGTAGAAGCTGTGGAATGATTCCGAAAAACCATATGTTTAATGTACAAATTTGTTGGCGCGCGCGCCTTGAAATTGTACGCTATGCATGTTCATTGCACAAGGTGTGTCTCAAATAACATCCGTCTACCTTTAAGATTGTTGAAGCAGTCTACAAAACATGAGTAAAATCGGATAATTGCTAGCTGAAAAGGCTTCTCTATAGGCAAGAAAAGTGGCATTGTTGAAATTGCACAGCATGCTGATGTCGATTCGGGAGTCGATTAAGGTTGTCAGTTTAAGACATTTTCCAAATTTTGGTGGCTAAATTCGTACAACGAGTCAAATTATGCGATTTTTATGTATAGAAGTTGTTGATTGAATCCGAAAAACCGCATGTGTTTAATGTAACAATTGGTTGGAGCATGGGCAAAATGCGCGCGGGCGCCTTGAAACTTCACGCAATGCATGTAGGTTCATTGCACAAGGTGTGTGTCAAATAACATCCGTCTACCTTTAAGATTGTTGAAGCAGTCTACAGAACATGAGTAAAATCGGATAAATGCTAACTGAAAAGGCTTCGCCATATGCAATAAAAGTGGCATTGTTGAAATTGTACAACAGGTTGCTGTCGATTTGGGAATCGATTAAGATTGTCAATTTAAGACTTTTTCCAAATTTTGGTGGATAAATTCACACGAGTCAAGTTATGCGATTTTTATGTATAGAAGTTGTTGATTGAATCCGAAAAACCATGTGTTTAATGTAACAATTGGTTGAAGCATGCGCAAAATGCGCGTGGACGCCTTGAAATTCCAGGCAATGCATGTAGGTTCATTGCACAAGGTGTTTGTCAAATAACATCCGTCTACCTTTAAGATTGTTGAAGCAATCAACAGAACATGAGTACAATCTGATAAATGCTAGCTGAAAAGGCTTCTCTATAGGCAAGAAAAGTGGCATTGTTGAAATTGCACAGCATGTTGCTGTCGATTCGGGAGTCGATTAAGGTTGTCAGTTTAAGACATTTTCTAAATTTTGGTGGCTAAATTCGCACAACGAGTCAAATTATGCGATTTTTATGTATAGAAGTTGTTGATTGAATCCGAAAAACCGCATGTGTTTAATGTAACAATTGGTTGGAGCATGTGCAAAATGCGCGCGGGCGCCTTGAAACTTCACGCAATGCATGTAGGTTCATTGCACAAGGTGTGTGTCAAATAACATCCGTCTACCTTTAAGATTGTTGAAGCAGTCTACAGAACATGAGTACAATCGGATAAATGCTAACTGAAAAGGCTTCGCCATATGCAATAAAAGTGGCATTGTTGAAATTGTACAACAGGTTGCTGTCGATTTGGGAATCGATTAAGATTGTCAATTTAAGACTTTTTCCAAATTTTGGTGGCTAAATTCGCACGAGTCAAGTTATGCGATTTTTATGTATAGAAGTTGTTGATTGAATCCGAA
>MJUT01042352.1:116716-127987 GCA_002080005.1 Gigantidas platifrons | reverse complement strand
TGAACAATAATCATTTTATAACTTTTATGGCCCATAAATAGAACATCTCTACTTGCACAAGGGTTTATGAATATACAAATAGTTTGTGTGAAATATATTTATACAAAAACTTATTTCTTTTCCATTTCAATGAAAGTGAAATGAGGATTAACATTGAATAAACTAGAGCAGCGCTATCAGCTACACAAACCAATAAGTGAGAAGAAAAACTATCCAAATTGTTAGACACACACACACACACATTATATATATATATACAATATCTATAAATATCAATCTCAATAAAGGTCACATGCAACCATACTCTTCAAAAAACACTTTTAAGCCTTTGAAACAAATATATAATTATGTATACAAGACATTTCACAGACAAGTATTTACTGTTTTTAATCAAAAAGGTATCAGGTTTCTCTATCTAGACAAAGTTTTTTTTATAACTGTTTTACTTACATTGCATGGAAAAAAAATAAACTAAAAGGAAAGTCTAAAAAAATATTCTATAGTTTTCAAGATTTACCAATCGAAAAAAAAAACAACAAAAAATACTTATACTGGAGCTTTTGCTATACAAAATATTTACATTAACCTCATGGCTTTCAATATTTTCAGTGTTCAATATCTGACTCTATAAAACTATGAAAATATTAAATAATTAACAAGATTGCTATGCCATAGCCAATGTCCCCTGCCTATTTATATAGATCTGTGTATAAATTACTTTCGTTAGTTCCTATGACTGAAATGGACTAATCTTTAAAGAAGCTGTGTCGTCAATAATCTGTCAAGATTTTCAGATCGAAAATCTTCTAAATATCAATTTTCGTTGAAATTGTAGCACTTTTTTATGTGTTTTGGCAAACATCTTAAAAATGGCTGCCATTCTCACGATTTTTTTTCGAATTTTGCCCAATTTTGAACTTAAGCTGGAGATTTCTAATATAATGCTTGTGTGTAAATTTGAAATCAATTGGTCAACAAATAAAAATCTTAGAGCGCTTACAACATATCTCGGACGGACAGACTAATGGACGGACTCCAAGCATTTCCATATCCCCCGCTCCGCTATGCGGGGGTGGTGGACAAAAAATCCAACTCCATTTTTCCAATGAATTTAGCTAGATAGTTAAATACTGGTACTTCATATACCTAAAGAAAACTATGAAAATATACTGCAGTATGGAAGTATTTCAATAAACTTTTTTGAGATAAATGATTATGTGGGTGTTTGATTTGTTTACATGTTATTCACCCACATTAATAGTCTTCATGATGTTTACCTTTGTGATTTTTAAAATGCAAGCTATCAACTCTAAACTGAGTATCAATGAAAAATGCTGGATCTCTGTTCAAACAATATGCTTGCAATGAACAGGCGTTGTCATATATCACCAGTTTCGGGGCTGAAAATAGGTTGGTATAATGAATTCAAAAGTTGTTATCATATCTAGCTGTTTGAAAATAACATTATAAACATACTGCCCTTGGATGAATAATTTTTTCACAGAGTGTGTTAATCACCCTAACACCTTCATCCAAGGGCAGTATGTTTTTTATTATTCTGAATGCCTAATAATTCAAGTGTGTATTATGTTATTGGGACAATTGTTAAAAAAACAAAAAAGTCATAAATTAAGATAGTTTACTTACATCAAATTTAGCAAGATAATAACAAAATGTTTATAATAATTAATGTAAAATGCTAATAGTATATTTTGATAAATATTATCACATGTTTGCTTCTATATTCTGACTATTGCATAAATAATTTTCAAGCCAATGTATTCTTTCTCATTTTGAAAAAAAAATGAAAATTTACAGTGCAGTTGTTGTTTGAAATGTTTGGCATTAAATTCTAATACCGTGCAATACTTAAAATTCTTAAATTCAATATTGTAATTAAAAATATATCATTCTTGCATATTCATTCTCTAAAAATCGCACGAATTAAAATTTCGCGAAATGTTGTGGACGAATTTGGAACATTAACAACATAACGTCATATGAAGACTTCCAGTTTAAAACGTAAAGATCAGGCGTCATTTGGCTTCGTGTAGGCTTCAATTTATTTCATTAATTCAGAGATATGTCAACAAACGCCATGACGAGCGCTTGACGGTTTGTTGTCGTCTGGTGATAACGGATATGGTGAGGAAATAAGAATCGGTAAACCTCGCGTTAATTTGTCTGGATCGGCAAACTTCGGGTTCAGCGGGTGTTAATTTTAGGCATTAACATCCGTTGCTAATATTATCACATGTTGCTAGGGATGGGCGAGGCTTATGAAAGGTTAGTGAAAATTAACAAATTCCGCTTGTCCAATGAAATGAATGGATAATGTAAGAAATTTGCATAAAGTATAATAATATAGTATATTTCAGAAAATCAAAAGATACCATTATGACTTCATGTGTTGTAAAGTAACATCACAGTCATGTTTGGAGACAATAATTTTCCATAAAACAGGAAAATTAAGTATTTTTTCTCCCTTGCTCATTCCCAGTTATTTGGTTATATTATCCGAGTATTATTGGAGAGAATAAAGAATAAACTACAGAAATAACAAAGATCAGCACAAATGTCAATATGTTTGCTAAATGTTTATTCAGGTATACAGATACCTTATGTGTGGACACCATGCAGTCATTCTAAGATGTTATATTATAATTTGACCAATGTGAAATGCCTATATTGAAACTGACAAGGTGTGAACAGCTGAAAAAGGTTGAGTTGGCAGCTTTGTAAACATCCTCAGATAAGAAAATACTTCACTCTATACTTGTATGATAAAGTTGATTAAAATAAAAACCTTTAGTGAATCTTGTTCTTAATAATGTAAATGGCACATCAGGTGATTCATGATACTTCATCACTTGGAAACCATAGCAAATACCTATAAAATAACAGAAAGAATACAAAAATGAACTAGGAAGAACTGTTTTAGATACCTAAAACTTATGTCTCCCCTTAATGCGGCCATCTGTACAACAATAAGTTACACTTAAAAAACAATTATTTGACCTTGAGGTCAAAGGTCAAGGTCCCATTAAGGTCATTACAGTACGCGACACACCGCCTTATGCACCCACATACCAAATATAATTGACCTATCTGGAAGGACAAAAACGTTATGGTCCGGACAAGGTTCACTGAGAAGAAGCAGAAGCGGAAGAAGAAAAATCAGACTAAAATAATATGTCTTCCTTCGTTCGAAGGGGACACATACTTATTTCAGCTTTCATGAGTCACTGAAAAAATTTCCTTTGTGATACAGGTATAGAATGGCAATGAATATGGATGCCATAATGATTTTCATAAAAAGAACGGCATAATTACAAAAACTGGTAAAGCTACAGATGAAAAGTTATATTATCGTTAAAATTAACTGTTTCTTGGTTTTATCATACTGCCTAATAAACCCATAAAATGTTTGAGAATTGTTTTTAAAAACTTACACAACAATTTCAATTTAGTGAAATTAAGTTGTCCCATTCAGGTTAAGGTTAATATTGGACCTAGATTTTCATAAATTTAATGACCTAGGATAATGAAACTTACTACAACTTTTGGCTAGGATGTATATTCACTTTCTACAATATAATCATTTTGTTCATTTGGTGCAGATTTAACTGTTCAAATAGCATGAAAAAGGTTAATTCAATACATTTTCGCACTTGATAAGAGGCAAATAATTAAAAAAAAACAATTTAAAGCTGTACAGTCTCATAACTTACAAGCTTACCATGTGGACAAAACAATGTGAATACCCCTGGCAGAATAGATGGATGTCTTTTCGATAATTTGGTACACATGTCATCCTTCATTGTCCTTTTCTTATCTGCAACAAAATGCCCTAATCTTCTTACTCTTTGTAAAGTTGGGAAAAAGGATAAACCATCCTCATCATCTGGGTCTTCAGAAGGAGACAAATCTTTAAGAAAAGGGTGAACCACTTTTTGCTGGAAAGTAGGGAAGGCAATTTTTAAATTCCTTAAATGGGAAATCCTCTTTTAAATTTGACAAAAGTTTGAAAATGACTGGAACTGTTGTTTGTAATTTCTGCACAAACATATAATTTTGCAAAGCTGTCTTAGGCTCTGAGAAGACACTTTCAAGAAAATAAAAATATTCTTCACAAGGTGGTATGAAGCTACAAAACGTATATGAAGAAGCGAAGGCCTTCACTAAATCCCTCCAAATGTCTTTGCAAAATAAACTGTTGCCCTTCACAATGCTGTCTTTAAAAATTAACTCTAAGAAAGTTACGAGTTCTTCACTCTGATTTTCAACTTTGATTAGAGAAAGCATCTTTTCCTTGAGGTCTTTAGAAAGTTCTTTGATAGCTTTTAAGAAATCCATCAAATAATTTCTGACATATCTTGAAAATAGAGTCTGTTCTTTCACTCTGAAAGGAATCCAAAAATATAACAAAAATATAAAACTGAAAGCTACCACAAACACACTTATTTGTTTTTGTAATAAGAAATCCAGAGAGCCTTCTTGTTTGTATATAAGAGTTTTGACAATATCGGTATTTAATAAAGTCTAATAAGCCTTGTACACATTTAATCTTCTAAATTAATTCATAAGGAAGTTAGGATGATTGTAATGTATATTGTTTTTTTCTACTCTGGATTGCCCCTTCTTTCTTTGGCCATTGTTTTCTTTTGTCGTCTTTGTTTGAAGTTATAACAAACTTTAATTAAAAAATCAATAAACAAGAATGTGTTGAAACTTCACAGCCTATTTCTGACCATTTTTTCTAGGAAATATTGGTCCAATCCATTAACCAATATACTTGTAAAAAGCTCCTACCCTAATGAATATATGTGCCAAGTTTCAAGTTACTGTAACTTTTTAGTTTTTAGAAAATTAGCTTAAGCACAAAGCTTAACCTAGCTTAAAGAACACACACCTTAACCTGAATGGGCGGACAGACAAACGAACACATGGGCCAAAAATCTATATGTCCAATGAACTTTGTTTGGTATGACATAAATAACAAGGATCTTCTATAGGAAAGTCCTTTTACACTTATATGCAGATAGATACAGGGCAACTGTTGATAAATACTTAGATGCAAGTTTTTTGTGGTAGACTTGTGTCACCTGCCATTAAACTTAGCTGCTAAGTCCATGCTATGGGAAACCCCAAAAAATCGCTTTATCAAGAAAAAAAAGAAATTGGAGGTGCACAACCACATGGCATGATGTGATTAAGATTCTGTGAAAGTTTCATGAAAATCCATTGAATGGTGTAAGAGGAGTCAGTGAAAAGGTAAGTGTGATGAGGACAGGTAATGATCCCTACATGTCGCTACATCTCGTGGCTGGAAACACAAAAAATGCCTTGCAGTATCAGGTTTGTCATAAGGTTTAGATCTATCTGAAGTATTCCTGAATAGACCATCCCATGATAGAATCTCCTTACGGAAGGCAACTGATGTAGCATCCATTAACACAGTGTCTGGGTCTGGACCACAGTCTGGACAATGGAAAGTACTCATATAGTCTATATCCAACAAATCTAGGAAAGCATACCAGGCTTCCTTAAAATCCTGATAGCTCATCTTTTCACTGAAGTTCTGGTATCCACAATCAACAAATGTCTTTCTGAGTATGCTGTATTCCGCCAAAATTGTAGTTCTGAGAATAAGAATAGATATGTCATAAATACAAAACAGAACTAGAGGCATGCTGAGTGGCAGCTCACTAAATGCTATCACTCCGTAAGTATATGCACATATATCTGTAAGTCAATATTATTCCTCAGAACCCTTAAAAATAATTCTGGTTTGTGTAAATTTAACGAAATTCTGATGAGGTGTTGCGGATATATCTTTTTGCGCATATACATGTACCACTAAGGCCTTGTTATGACAAAGGATACCCAAAAAATCAAAATATGAAATAGGTGCACAACTACATGATATGGCTAGCAATGAGTTTAAGTTTCAAGAAATTCTGTCAAGGGATTTTCAGAGGAGTTGCAGATACAAAATGTAAACCCTTATAGTTAATGTGTGTATATCACTAAGTCCATGTTATGCCATAGGAAATCCCAAAATTAATTCCAATCAAAATATCAAATAAGAAGTGCATATGATATTAGGCTAATATTGTGTATAAGTTTCAAGAAATATTGTCAGGAGGTTTTAGGGCAGTTGCAGATTCAAGAATGTATGACAGACGGACGAATAAAATATAGAATGTAAGGACACACGAACAGAGAGCGCCATCACTATATACCACCCCACATAGAAAGCAGGGGTTATAAGAACTGAGAGATTCAAATAAAACCTACAAACTACACAACTGCTCATCTGATGCCTCATGACCGTGCTAATGAAGTACTTATCACTATAACAGATCTTATCTGGTTCATCAGATTTTATGATAATATTACTGCTCTGTAATTGCTTTTGAAAAAATAGATTAAAAAAGAAGACTCGATTACAGTAGACTCCATGGTCGGTGGTTCTCTCCAGGTACTCCAGCTTCCTCCACCACTAAAACTGGTCGCCATGATATAGCTGAAATATTGTTGAAAGTGGCGTTAAAACACCAAAAATCCACACACAAAAATAAATCTTATAAACATAGAAAATGTAAGTTTCTTGATAATTGGATAGTTTTCTCTGATAAAAAAAAAGAGTATTATTTTATCAGAAGTCCACTGTATTTAGTTATTCGTGGATGAGAAATCTGATTTTAAGGGAAAAAAGGGAATTTAGTTCAATACAAACAATAAGGTATGTTCATTTAAACCTACTTTCCAGATAGAAAATAATACATAAATCTTCTTAAAATTTCATGGCAAAACACATTTCTACCCATATTCAAAATACACTGGTCCAATCCACCGAAATGAAACTGTTTTTCACATCCATTGCATTGCTTCACAGACACTGAAGAAAAAAAAGATTATAAATAAACAGAAAAGTCAAGCTGATTAAAGCATCTTGGTATAATTACATTTTCACAAAAGTTGAAAAGTTTATATTTAAAAAAAAAATTGTCTTTAAACAATCATAAAATATTTTTTATCTCGAGGACATTTTTAACTTAGTCTTGTTACATGTAGTTCTGTTGTAGTGTTATGTCTTAAATCAACTTGTTCATTATGTCACTCTGTATTAAAACATTGAAAAAAAGAATGAAACTTGAGGTAAATGTCAAAGGACAACCATCAACAACAAAACCTGAAAAAAGCATATGGATTAATCTATTAGAGGATAATGTGTTATCTTCAATATGTAACAAAAAGCTTGCTTCACACAGTCACTTCTAATAGGTCCCGGAAGAATACTGAATAGGTAACACCTGTGACAGTGCCAAATTTACTCTAAAGAAAAATTGTGGAAATAAAATAAGAAACTGAGTCACAGGCCGACTGATGTGATGGGTTCAACATATTTATTGTAATCCCACTTTCTAGATGCCGCCTTGCAATAAATACATGTAAAACAACCATCAAGACATACATTAGTAATCGAGTGATAAAAGTCTTACTATTTGCCATTAAAATTTTGTTCATCACAAAAATATTAGCTCTAATTTTGTCTTCCATTTCTGTTAAGTTAATCCCACAATCATCACATATTTCTGCCTCCGGTTTTAACAAAACAACATCATATTCAAAAAGAAATCTATCTGTTAATGCCTTTTTGTAAGTTTCTTGCATGGCAAAGTTGGAACTGAATGGAATCCTAGCCAAAGAATAGCATCTTTGCTGGTATGATCTATTCTGATTACTCTGTTTTTCTTTTTCTCCATGACTGTTGAAATAAATGTCTAAATGTTTGCATCTGACTACACGGGCATTACAGGTTAAGCATTTAGTTCCATTTTGGCTTTGCTGTACAACCACCAAGCCTTTCCTAGATTTAATTAGATAGAGGTCATCTTTCAATTCTGTTATTTCCTATAATAATACAAAATTTGTATTAAAAACATTCATTACTTTGAAATAAAATGTAAATCATAAATATAACTTCTAGTACGTAATATATCGATATCATATTAACTAAACAGAGAACAATGACAAATTGCAAAGTTCGCCTCGTGTCCCACATTGACTATATAACTAATGTAATGTATCTGACTTTAACTTAAACCAAAGTCAGTGAAGATTAAAATTCGGTGGCAGTGACCTAATTCTTTTTGGATGCTGGTGTCCTGACCAGAATCTTCATACAAGATTACATGATCCTGTTGCTTAACATATTCATTGAAGCTAAATATTATTATAGTTTCTCTAATGTAAACTTCAGATGCATGGGAAATGACATGTAGTAATCTGTTTATCACATAATGTGATGTTATCTAGCGGGCACGACGTACCTCCTAAACTGGTCATATTTATTGGACTTGACCGGAAAATTGAAAATGTGTCCGCTTGGTTTTTGCAGCCAAATGGACAAATAATAATTAGCAAGTTATAATTTCACAGGCCATCGATGTTTTATTTTAAACTTTCTCTTTCCTGACTTGCGCAAGGGGTATCTAATGCATATTGCTTAATGTAAAAGGAACTCAATTATCACCTTTATCCATAATACCAAAGCCATTGATCATTTTAATCAAGGTAATTAACACCTAACCTTTGATACTATATCTGCCCTGGACGGTATATCACTTAGATAGCATTGCAGTTTTTATATATACAGAACAACATCATTTCATAATGATAAAAGGAAAGTAGGAGATATATCTGTATTGCTCAATAAATTTTTTTTACAGAATTGCCCATTAATTCTATTTCAAATCAAACCAGAAAAACAGAATTGTAGAGACTATTTATTCAAGTTATAGTGTAAAGACTCACTTCTTCTACACCTTCTTCATTGCCCACTCCAGTGATGGTGGAATCATCTTCTATTTCTTCTAAAACATGTAGATGAAAGACAATTTAACAAATTTATTGATTGTTCTTGAATATTGACCCTAAAACAAAAACAAATTGTCCTGAAACTTGTTTTAACCACTAAAAATAGAAAGGATATCATTTAATACACGGATTAGTTACTGTGATTTGATTTCTTTGAAGTTACAGAAGGCTAGAAATCCAGAAAAAAAATAAAAACGTGGAAAATTATGGATCAGTGATGCGTCTTGTCTCGTTATACCTTTTAGTTCTTATTCACGGTTTGGCATTGTACTGTTTAGATGGATATATTTTACTTATTTTTGGTGAGGCCTGGAACTTGCTTCATAATGGGCTCCTGCCTTTTTGAAGACTGTGAGAAGTGACATCTGGGTATACTTATCATTGAGTGATGTGGTTGCGATTGCCTTCGTGGCATTTCTCCCTATCCATTTCTTTTGCATATTATATTCACATGTTTCAACATTTAAGTACAGTTCCATCAAAGAATCATGCAAATACTATTGAATTCCTGATTCACTGATATTGTGTACACAACAAACATTTGTATATTTTTTAAATAAGTGTGACATATTATTTTACAAAATCACATACTTTCTCATTTACTTTGTTGGGTTTTGTAATCAACCTCCTTTCCGATGCATTGCAACTAATTTTTACAGTGTTTCAAGAGTTAATCTCTCTTTCCAAGTGCATCATTTCTAGTGCATTCTATATGATTTTTATCTCTGAAGAACTGTATATCCCTGTTGAATTAAATTAAATATGGAATTTCAAAACTGATTGACTTTCTGGACTCAAATTCGTACATGCAATGCAAATTCCTCTCCTACCATGAATCGCTTCTGCACGATTCTTACATGGAACTATACTTAAATGAAGATTTAATAAAACTAAGTAAAACGATTAAATATTATGTTGTATGAGTTATAAATAAAAGAACTAAATTTACCGGAGTCAGAAGGACTGATCATATTCTGGGCATCGAATTGCTCCAACAATATCGCAACTACATTTGTGTGTATACATGTACATCCTGGAATCCTTGCTTTAAAATCTGGAAAAAATACACATATTAAAATTAATGATTTATATGTCACAGGTGGTATGAAGGGTTCTCAATAGATGCTGACTTTGAGGCGACTGTTTTGAAAATTTAATTCGGTGTTTGAATGAAGTAAGTACAAAATAATAAAATATACATTAATTTTGATTTCTTTTTTATCTGTGAAATGAGAAATAAAATATGCACTAACATTTGGAAAATGTGTCCTTTCACAATGTATAACTATGACAGCTAGTAATTATCAAGTTAATATCACAAAGGGATGGTATCGTAACTTGTAAATTGAGCCAAAAAAATGTCAAATGTTCCAATGTTTAAATCAGTAGTTATGGGAAAGTTTGTGTTGTCATAACCACATTTTTTTTCCAGAAAAAATGTATACATCTTTAAGTTATTTTACTATGAAGATAACCATTTAATAACGTTCCAGTGATTACTTGAGTTTTTTAAATATGAGGTCAAATACCTGGGTTAGTGAATATGCTAATTTGGTCAGTTGTTCAAACTATAAGATCTGCAAACTTTTCATTAGCCTGAAATTGTGCTAATCTGCAAATGAACCTCCATTTGCTGTCCACAACACTCAATCAATTCAGTTCCAGCTACATCACATGAACATGTGTAAACCCAATGGGAATCTCCTGCAAATGACATGGCTCTTCTTGAAACAAATAAAAACTGTGTAGCCTGAAAAAGGCATGTAAATGAAAATATACATATATAAAAATATCCATGAAATACCAGGCCTTATATATAAACAAAAATACAAAGAAAAGACAAATTTTAAAGATCTTTAATCCATCAAATACATGTAGCTTTTAAAGACTGACCATAATTAAGTTGTAGGTATTGATCAATGACTGAATATCATTTGTTGTACAGAATTACTGGTTATTAAAGGCAACATTTACTTATTCTATGTAGGGTCATATCCTTAAACAAATTTCTTTCTTTTAGGTTCTAATATTCATTGGTGTTTACAAGGCAGAAAGTGTTTCAAATCTGTTATCAGGGCAATGGAATTTCCTTAGACTTAACAACTTCCAACACAGAACAGATACAATTCAAATACATATTCATATGAGCTGTGTCTGATAGATATTGACCACAAGTAATTAATATATATGCACATATACAACCCTTAACAGAGAAGTGAAGTGATTCCAATTCCTCCAACTTTAAATATTTCAACATTGACACTAAAGTTTTTAATGTTGACAATAGCAACTAATATTGGAGTGCTCTGCAAAATTATCTAAGAACATATTCCCATATATTATTTTAATGGATTTTATAAATATTTTAGATAGGTATCATTTCTT
>MJUT01042352.1:68817-80204 GCA_002080005.1 Gigantidas platifrons | reverse complement strand
TGACCTCTATGAAAGCGATTCAAGCCCCTGTGTTTCTTTATATTATTTTTTTCCCAGGTGTTTGTTTCTATTTAGGAATTTATTTTTTTCTCCACCTAGGAACATTTTGTCTTTATTTAGATTTGCACTTTGATATATTTCCTGATTATTTTCAATATATATAACAACATGGCGGATCCAATTCCAGAGGAATACAAACATCTCATTGCCACACTACAGCAAATGAAAGTTAAACCAAAGGCAGATAACCCGAAGGAATTTGAAAGTTGGATTCATGAATTTGCAATGGAGAGATTAAAGCCAGAAGTAAAACAGGAGCCATATGCTGTAGCAAGCAGTAGTCAACCAATAAGATTGAACAACTTCTCTGGTAATAAAGATAAGAAGGGAAAAGAAACATCATATGAGCTATGGCGATATGAAATAATGGGACTTCTACGAGATAAGAGCCATACTGAAGAAGCCATCATCCAAACTATTAGAAGGTCAGTCAAAGGAGACGCTGGACTTGATTAGGACCTGAAGAATCCTTAACCGAGATACTTACCAAGATGGAAAGTGTTTATGGAAATGTGGATGAAACTGAAACCATCATGGTCGAGTTTTATAATGCAAGACAACAGGAAGATGAGGATGTCTTGGAATGGAGTTGTCGTTTGGAGGGAATCCTTGATAGAGCTGTCAATGCAGGTAATGTTAGTAGAGACCAGGCAGGTTCCATGTTAAATGACATGCTGTGGAAAGGTTTGAAACCAGCACTCAAGGATGTCACCCACTATGAAAAGGAGCATTACAGCACCTTTGAAAAATTGAGAACAGCACTCAGACGAATAGAGAAGGAACGTCACCACGCTTTGAAGATAAAAGCTACATCCAAGCAGGCAGTAGTGACAGGTGAGATAGATCAGTCTGAATTATTAGGTGTCCTGAAACAGATCAACGCCCGTCTTCAGAATTTAGAATCCCAGCAACAGGACAGGTACCAATATCTCAACCATATCAACAACAACAGCCAAGTTCACAACAACCATATCAACAACAACAACCATGTTTACAACAACAAACATATCAGTACCAGCAGAGATATGATGCCAATAGAGACAGAGGACGAGCAAAAGAAGGTAGGTTTAGAGGTAGAGGATACAGAGGCTATGGTCAGCAACAACAACAACAGCAGTAACTTCAAGTTTCCGGAAGTCATATGCAACCGTTGTCATCGGGAAGGACATATTGCGAAAGGATGCCGAAGTAACACCGATGTAAATGGGAAATCGTTAAACTGAAGGATGTCAGCGACACAGGGCAGCCGACTGACATGAATATACATTGCCCTAATCAGAACTTGGACAAAACTATACCACCAGGACTTTGTGGAAGACCAACTGAAAGTGTAATTTTCATCGATGGAGTGAAAACAACTGCTCTTTTAGACACTGGATCTACAGTCTCAACAGTATCTTGGACATTTTATGATCAACACTTGAAGCACATACCATTAGAACCTATGGAAAGGATCATCAACATAGAATGTGTAGATGGGAATTCATTACTTTACCATGGATATATTGAAACAGCCATTCAACTTAAAGAAACAGACAGTACTTTTCCATGTATTTTCTTGATAATTCCAGATAGTCAATACCATTCCACTGTACCAGTATTATTAGGCACCAACATATTATCAGTCATTATGGAAAACTACAAAGATCGATTTGGAACTCGCTTTCTTCAAAGAGCAGATTTAACAACGTGGCATGGCACATGGTATTCATCGTTTCGTTGCATCCAACTACGTGAAAAAGAACTCCGCAAGACCAACAACAGACTATCTTTGGTGAAATCAGCAGAACATCTTCAGACTATTGTACCATCAAACACCAATGTTACCATCCAGGCTATGACAACTAAGGAGATACCTTATCATCTTACACCTGCTATGACTCGTCCAACAGAATCATCTTTTATCCCTACAGACCTAGATATTGTTGCACCACTGGGGTGGTAACTATATAGGTATAAAACTGGTTGTATAATCACCCTGGTAGTGGGTTATTTCTATGAATACATGACATATCGGCCCTAAGACCACTCGGCCCCAACTTTGGACAAGTCTGCCCCAAAAAATAGACAAGTTGGCCCTCATTTGAAAGACAACTCGGCCCCTTTTGTAGGTAGCAATTTAAGTATGTTTTAACTATGAACAAGTCGGCCCTTCTATATAGAAAACAACTCGGCCCCACCAAAAATGAAAGTTTTGAACACATGGTGTGTGTGTGAATAAAAGGACTCAAACAAGCTTACAATCACGAAATCAGTTCAATATGATATGAACTCAGAAGCTTTCTTTAGTTTAATATATTTTATTTGATTATACAGTTAAAATTTGTATTTGTATCAATCATAATTTATATAATGTTGGATATTTGCAATGAATAGTCGACTTTTACTTTTAAGAAATGATATACTGAATGTCCGATTTTAAAGCTGAACTGTCCACTGTCCTTCTTCTTCTTCTTTAGGTATACAGTACTCCTTCAAGACGTTGAAGATTACCTACTGTTGCATGCGTGGGTAAAACATATTTACATAAATTTTTGAAAGTTAAATAAAGTGAAATCAAAAGTGTGAATATAACAAAAAATTTAAAACTATGTACAATTGTATTTGATATTAAATGCTTAAGAGAACAGCGGGTGTTAGCTGTTCTCTGAAAGAGTCTATTGATGGACTTGAGATAATGGTCTGTGGTAAGATGTTCCATTGTACTATAGTGTGTGGAAAAAATGACCATCTGTATGTATCTTTTTGTGTTGTTATATGCCTAAATGTCTGATTGTGTGATTTTCTAGTTCTGCTGTCAGTTGGGATGAGTATGTTGTTTGGGATAGCAATTAGAGTGTGTGTTATTTTGTACATCATGATCAATCTGGTTTTAAGACGGAGCTCAGCTAAAGTTTGCCAACCTAGAGTGTCAATCATTGAAGTGACACTACTAGTATTATGGTAATTGTTTTGAACATAGCTGCTCGTCTTTGGACCATTTCCAGTTTGTTTTTGTTGTCATGTGTATGAGGGTCCCAGATACTACAGCTGTATTCAAGTTTTGCCACGATTTCTCAAAAAGTATTTATCCAAAAACAATAAACTATACATATTATTAATCCTTGAGATTTAAAATGGTGTAACATTCATTTGACAGACATTTGATTTAAAAGAGTTATACGTGATCAAACAAATATTTGATACAAATTATCGTCCTTTCCGCGATTGAAAAATACTGTTTTAGGGTATCAAATGTCAATATTTTCTTTAAAAACTTTATATCAAATTAAAGCCTTTAATATCTTCTTTATTATGGA
The DNA here is from genome assembly GCA_002080005.1 of Gigantidas platifrons. NCBI lineage: Eukaryota > Metazoa > Mollusca > Bivalvia > Mytilida > Modiolidae > Gigantidas > Gigantidas platifrons. Next base: position 76,845 of record MJUT01042352.1, on the reverse strand, counting down.
ATTTGCATCATGAAAATATCTCATTCTTGTTCAAAAGTCATACCTATAAACGTACCACAGGCACTCGTGGCACGGACCACCCCCCTTTTTTCTAACTTTCTGTTTACAAATTTATTTTCAATAAAATTTCTTTATTTCTTCATTATTTCATCTCTTTTTCCTTATTTTAACTTGTTCTTGTCAGATTCATATAATCTCATGTTAACGATTTGCATGCTTCGTCCTTATTGAGATACTAATAATCCACAAGGCAAGCAACTCCGCTGGTTTAAAAATGTTATATCTACTTCCGTCTGAGGTGGGTCTTTATACGAAAAAGTTGGCAATAAATGTGTGAAAATCTAAAAATTCTGGAGAACTGAGCTATCGTATGCACAAAACAAAAACAGGGGCGGAAAGACGGGTCTTTTAGGAATGGATACATGTCCTAGTTTTAATGACATAATGGAAATAAGGTGCAATAAATGTACTCGAAGCGAGCAGGGGTACGATTTTTAAACCAGCGGAGTTACTTGCCTTGTGGATTATTAGTATCTCAATAAGGACGAAGCATGCGAATTGTTGTTAACATGAGATTATATGAATCTTGACAAGAACAAGTTAAAATAAGGAAAAAGAGATGAAATAATGAAGAAATAAAGAAATTGTATTGCAGATAAATTTGTAAACAGAAAGTTAGAAAAAAGGGGGGTGGTCCGTGCCACGAGCGCCTGTGAAACGTACTGAAAAATACCTGTACTGGTGTTTTTTTTTTATAATACATGTAGTTATAAAATTGATCATTTTGATTACTCTTGTGACAAATTTATGAAATTTGATCAGTAATAAGTATGGGGCCGACTTGTCTCGAAAGAGGGGCCGACTTGTCTTGGGGCCGAGTTGTCCAGGAGCCGATTTGTCCTGCAACCATTTCTATTACTGGTAGCGTAATTTGCATAACTCAAGGCACTGGTAAAACTCAATGTTTCATACTTGTACTATAACAAATAACAAAGATAAGGAATAGATTCTCATTAAAGTTTATTATTATAACAATTGATCATTTAACAAATACAATATATAATCCTACTGAGCGCTATAAAAATACCGGGACCCCCCTTTTTGGACAAATGTCAATATTAGCGTAAAGTCGAACGGACGTAGTAAAAATATATAGGTCACAGGTCGGAATATTCTATCTTAAAGGGAAGTACCAATCTAAATAACAGAGACTGGAGAAGTAAGTAATTTAAATCGTAGCTGGTAGCGCTCAGGTTAATATGATCAGGCGCTAAAAATGTGCAGCTGCCCTGGTCTCGGGTTAAAAGTGTCTCTCTCAGTTGCAGACGTCAGGTCTTTATATACCCAGGGCCCACATCTGGATGTGGGTCAAACGACACCGATTGGTTGGATATTCCGGAAGTTCCCACGGTAATTATAACCGTTTGTGTTGCAATATGAAAATGTAGGAAACACATTTACCAACTCAAAAGGATGTGAGTGCTCAGAAATCACATGATATGGCGGAAAGTATAAACACGTTGTTTGTCAATAATGTCATGTCAACAGGAAGGGAAAACTGGCTTAATAAAGCTTACCCTTAGGGAAAACAAACCCAAGTACAATATATAAACCTAGCGTGAATGAATGAAATAGGTAAGAAAATGTGACACGAGAAGGAGAAATAAAGATGGGACTGTCGTAGCCGTAGGACCCCCCCTTTTGGTCAAACAATGAGGACGAACTTTATCTTAACCATGCAAACTTTCCCATATAAAATAACAATATACATACAATAAATATTCGTGATCACGATGCCTGAAATATAAATAATAGTCCATTCATACACACATACGCGCTGTGCTACTCAGACGGCTGTACATGATACACGAATGAAATAACAACTGAACAAGTAAAAGTAAATCATGAGTAGCACATAGTAGTATACATAGAAAATCTAATAAATACACATACAAACAATTATCCTATCCCTAAATCGTAACAATATAGAACCATCTATTATAGATTACAGATATCAACAGAATGGACTATTTCATGTCAAAGTGAGGTCAACAATATTACCACAAGAACAGTGACTATTCCACCTAATGCCATTATTTGTGAGTTTCAACCTGTACTTATTCAAGACTCACCTATTGACAAGGATAAAGAATTTTCACCACCATTACTTGAAAAAGTAGAGATATCCACTGGCAACTTATCACCAACAGAACTTCAACTAGGAAAAGACTTTATCATGTCATACCAAAACATATTTTCTAAGGATGACTATGATATAGCTATAGGACATGCTACTTCAGTCAAACACAGAATTGAATTGGAAGATGAGAGACCATTCAAGCAGCGCTATCGACATATACCTCCAGCTATGTATGAAGACGTCAAGAGTCATCTACATCAAATGCTGAGAGCCGGAGTCATCAGGAAGTCGCATAGCCCATATGCATCCAATATTGTATTGGTAAAGAAGAAGAATGGATCCCTTAGAATCTGTGTTGACTACAGACAACTAAACTTGAAGACCAAGAATGATGCTTATGCTCTCCCCAGGACTGAGGATATGCTAGATTGTATGGCAGGGAACAAATATTTTTCGACAGTTGATATGCGATCCGGATTTCATCAAGTGGAAATACTGGAGGAGCACAAGGAACGGACAGCATTTACCGTAGGCCCTTTAGGACTGTTCGAATACAACAGGATGCATTTCGGACTTGCTTGCGCTCCCGCCACGTATCAACGACTGATGCAAGACTGCCTAGCGGACCTCCATATGAGTATTTGTTGCGTCTTCATAGATGACATCATTATCTTTGGTCATACTTATGAGGAACACATGGAACGCTTAAAGATGGTCTTCGACAGAATACGAGAAGCAAACTTGAAGCTTTCACCATCGAAATGCTCTTTCTTCAAACCCAGAGTCAAGTTTGTTGGACATATAGTATCCGAAGCTGGAGTAGAGACCGACCCAGAGAAAGTCGACAAAGTATCCAATTGGCCCACAACGAAAACACCAGAGGATGTGAGGAAGTTCATCAGCTTTGTTGGATACTACAGAAGATTTATCGACAACTTCAGTCAGATTGCGAAACCTTTGACGTTGCTTATGCCATCGCCAACTACCAAGAAAGGGAAGAAAAAGAAGAAACATGAACAGAGACCTTGGGAGTGGAGCGATAAACAGGAAACAGCATTCGCAACACTGAGAAAACAACTTGTATCTGCACCTATTCTAGGATACGCAGATTATGCTAAGCCATTTGAGCTGCATACCGATGCTAGTGGTCAAGGTCTCGGAGCAGTTCTTTAGCAAGAACAAGCAGGAACACCTCGCATAATTGCATACGCCAGCAGAGGATTAACAAAGGCAGAACAGAACTATCCGGCACACAAGATGGAATTTCTTGCCCTCAAGTGGTCAATTACAGACAAGTTCCATGACTACCTGTATGGACACACATTCAAGGTGCTGACGGATAATAATCCACTTACATATGTCCTAACCACAGCGAAACTGGATGCCACCGGATATCGTTGGCTTGCTGCCTTGGCTACTTATGATTTTGAGATCCATTACAGACCGGGAAAGTCAAATGCAGATGCAGATAGTTTATCCAGATTGGCAACCATTCACCAGAAGTCCATTAAGGCTATATGTGGAAGTATGCAGACCCCATTAGTAGAGGCATATGCCATATCACCGGATGCTGTCAACTCTAGCGAGCTCGATATGCATATGGATGTATCAACCGATATCAACTGGTCGGAAGCACAAGCCAAAGATCCATCACTTCACCAATGCATTAAACTGTTGAAGGCAGGACAGACAACCTCAACTCCAATACAGAAACAGTTTTCTCATCTTCGACTCATACATGTAGATGACGTCCTGTATCGCGAAGTGGCAGTTGATGGACAGCAACATCACCAGCTTGTATTGCCAACATCTTACATCAAGATTGTTATGGAAGCACTACATAATGAGATTGGCCATCCAGGAAAAGACAGGACCATCAGTCTGATAAGAGAAAGGTTTTACTGGCCAGGATTGTACAAAGATGTGGAAAACTGGATACACAGATGTGAACGTTGCATAAAGCGGAAGAAGGAACCAGAGAAAGCACCACTTGTCAATATCACCACGACTCAGCCCATGGAGTTAATCTGCATTGACTACCTTACCCTAGAGCCATCCAAGCGAGGTATACAGGACATCTTGGTCATTACAAATAATTTCACCCGCTATGCGCAGGCCATCCCCACTCGGAATCAAACAGCAAGAACAACCGCTGAAGCATTATTTAACAACTTTATTGTCCACTATGGGATTCCGGGAAGGATACACTCAGATCAAGGACCATCATTCGAAAGTAAGCTGATCCAGGAACTTTGTCATCTCACTGGAATCCGAAAATCTAGAACACCTTACCATCCTATGGGTAATGGACTAACAGAGAGGTTTAACAGAACTGATTTCTATGCTTGGAACTTTACAGCCCAGACAGAAAACCAACTGGAAAGCTCATGTGGCACCTTTAGTCCACGCGTACAACTGTACTCAACATAATGCCACTGGTCATTCATCATATTTTCTCATGTTTGGTCGCCATCCAAGATTACCAATAGATCTTGCATTAGGACTTGTGAAGGAGAAAGATAGACAACCAAAGTCACTGTATATCCAGGAGCTCAAAGAAAGACTTGTACAGGCTTATCAACTTGCCTCAGAGTCGGCAAAGAAAGCGAAGGACAAACAGAAGGCTTATTAAGACTTGAAAGCCAGAGGCGCTACTATCAAAAAGGGGGATAAAGTTTTGGTGAAAAGAGTAGCATTTGAAGGAAAACATAAACTTACAGACAAATGGGAAGAGGATACTTACATTGTTTTGGAGCAACCATATTAGCCATCCCAGTTTATGTTGTCCAGAAAGAGAACAGAGAAGGTAGAAAGAGGACATTGCATAGGAATTTACTGTTGCCAGTGGGATATCTTCACAGAAATCAACAAGAAGAGAAACTGATTACCGTTCCACCGAAACCAGTACCTAGACCAAGGACAAGAGCTAGTAAGAAGAAACAGCCAACAACCACGGAGGAAAGCGATAATGATGAATCTGTAGATTTGGTATTTCCAAGACAGAATGTTGTCAACACTCAACCCAGTGTTGTTATCGATACAGGAAGTCAGGAATACCTACCAGTTGAACAGCAACCAGAACCAGATGGGGACGCCCATTCCGTTGAAGCAAGGGAAGATATGTATGGTTCTGAAGGAAGCGCTTCCGACATGCAACAAGATGACGATGAACAGGAAGAGTTCATACCTGGCGGAGACACCGACACTCATTCAGCTTCTCCTGATGATGATGATGTTGAAGTTTCTCCAGTTGTGCCTCGCCGTTCTGTTCGTGCGAGAACACAGCCACATTGGTTGAAGTCAGGTGATTATGTCACCAAATCTGCAGTTCCACCAGATATTCCAGTTATCCAATCTGCTGAGTGGAAACAGAAGGCTGATGTTATTTATTCTTTTGCAGATAAGAGATTGTTCACTGTGATAGAGTCCGAAGCTGGGAAAGCATTGTTGATTATTCTGACTGATCACCATTATGTATTCAGTACTTTTACAGTTTTGATTTGAATGACAGATTACATTGTTTTGTATATATATACTTGTATATGCTATATTTGATACATTTTCTTGGTTTATAGACTAGTATAAGTTATTACAGATATTTATGTATTGAACTAATATGTGACATTTGATTTTAGATTAGTTCTACTCTAGCGAATGATGAGGACGTCATTTATGATAGCTGGGGAGGGGAGTATGTGATAGAGTGAACAGATTGATATTTAATTAATATTGGTTTTCTTATTTTAGAGTAGTTAATATTAATTAGTAATTTAGTATATTTTATGAGTTCATCATTTCTTTTCATATTTTTAGTTCACCTGGATCGAAGGTCCATGTGAACTATTGTCATCACTTGGCGTCCGTCGTCTGTAAACTTTTCACATTTCAAGCTTCTTCTCCGAAACCACTTTGCCAATTGGAACCAAACTTAGCAGGAATGTTCCTTGGATGGTCCTCTACAAAGTTTCTGTTTTTCGTTCCAGTCGGATATTCAACATGGCTGCCAGGGCCAATAATATGCTCTGATTGGCTGAAATTTCAAAGATCTTCTTCTCTGAAACTAATGACCTGACTGAACCCAAACTGTAAATGAATGATCATCGGAATGTCCTTTACCAAGTTTCTGTTTTTTATGCCGATCGGAAATCCAAGATGGCCACCACCGCAGGACATACATTTGTAGATTAACATTGGACCCTATGGGAAAATGTTCAAATGCCTTCTTCTCAGAAACTACAAATATGATTAAAGCCAAACTGTACATGAATGTTCATTGGATGGTCCTCTACAAACTGTAGGTTTTTTGTTCCGCTATGAAATTCAAAATGGCAGCTACGGCAGGACTTAGATTAACATTGGACCCTATGGGACAAATGTTTCAAAACGCTTCTTCTCTGAAACCACTTTGACAATTGAAACGAAACTACCCAGGAATGATCATTGGAAGATCCTCTACAACGTTTCTGTTTTTTATGCAGATCGGAAATCCAAGATGGCCGCCACCGCAGGACATAGATTAACATTGGACCCTATGGGAAAATGTTCAAATGCCTTCTTCTCAGAAACTACAAATATGATTAAAGCCAAACTGTACATGAATGTTCATTGGATGGTCTTCTAGAAACTTCAGGTTTTTTGTTCCAATATGAAATTCAAAATGGCGATTACGGCAGGACTTAATTTAACATTGGACCCTATGGGAAAAATGTTTCAAAACGCTTCTTCTCTGAAACCACTTGGACAATTGAAACCAAACTTCCCAGGAATGATCATTGGAAGGTCCTCTACAAAGTATATGTTTTTTATGCCGATCGGAAATCCAAGATGGCCACCACCGCAGGAAATAGATTAACATTGGACCCTATGGGAAAATGTTCAAATGCCTTCTTCTCAGAAACTACAAATATGATTAAAGCCAAACTGTACAGGAATGTTCATTGGATGGTCCTCTACAAACTGTAGGTTTTTCGTTCCACTATGAAATTCAAAATGGCGGCTACGGCAGGACTTAATTTAACATTGCACCCTACATTGTACAATGTATATGGGAAAAATGTTTCAAAACGCTTCTTCTCTGAAACCACTTGGATAATTGAAACCAAACTGCCCAGGAATGATCATTACAAGGTCCTCTACAAAGTTTCTGTTTTTTATGCCGATCAGAAATCCAAGATGGCTGTTGCCGCAGAACATAGATTAACATTGGACCCTATGGGAAAATGTTCAAATGCCTTCTCAGAAACTACGGATATGATTAAAGCCAAACTGTACATGAACGTCCATTGGATGGTCCTCTACAAACTTTACGTTTTTTGTTCCGATATGAAATTCAAAATGGCAGCTACGGCAGGACTTCGTTTAACTTTGGACCCTATGGGAAAACATTTTTCAAAATGCTTTTTCTCTTAAACCACATGGATAATTGAAACCAAACTGCCCAGGAAGGATCATTTGAAGGTCCTCTAAAAAGTTTCGGTTTTTTATGCCGATCCGATATTCAAGATGGCTGCCACCACAGGTCATAGTATTAACACAGGACCATATGCGGAAAATACAAAAATATGTTCTTCTCTGAAGCTATTGCACTGATTGAATTGGTACCTAAACTGTGCATCAATCATTGGAAGGTCCTTTACAAACTTTGTGTTTTTTATGTTGATTGAAATTCCAAGATGACTACCACTGCAGGAGATAGTTTTTACATAGGACCAATTGGATCTGTTTATATCCAGGTGAACGATACAGGCTCTTGAGATCCTCTGGTCATTATTCTTATTCCTTTATGCATCTTTAGATATTCTTTCTATTCTCTAAGTTCATACATTTGTAGGTCAGTTAGTCATGTGTTTCTAATTCTAATTTCTGATTGGTTCTAGTTATTAAGGACT
>MJUT01042352.1:35581-47127 GCA_002080005.1 Gigantidas platifrons | reverse complement strand
TCGTTCCCAAAAAATCTTCGAAATAGCGATTTTTGGAATTCCTAATACTTTATGATGGAGATCCAAATAAGCCAAGTATCGGCCATGTTAGCATTCTCTTATGACTGGAAACAAGATTCGTGTACATTTATTGTTTTCAAAAACCAACCAAATCCAACATTTTCCTTAAAAACATAGAAAAATGATAAAAATACACTCACAAAATGAATTGGATTTGTAGTTTATCTAGAAAATAGAATATGACATTTACAAAATCATCATCTTTTGCCATAGAGAAATGAATGACAAGCTTTTTTACGCTTTTCATATACATTAAACTCTCCAAATATTCCTAGCTCGATTCGCATTAACCTTTATAAGTCCAATAAACAAATATTATTCTATGATAAATTGCATACTAATATATACCACTCTATGAATAAATACTTCAAGCCGGGATGTTATTTTAATAATAATAACCCTTTTATAATAAAACATAGAAGTGATGAAGATGAATCTTACGAAGATCCACTAACCATCCAAGAATAACTCACCTTTTTGAAAAAGATAGGAAATTACGAATACACTGGGAGCGAATTCTGATATTTATAGCTGATAGAACAGTTTAAAAGAACACAACAAATCATAAGCACACAAGTAAACCATGGTGTGACAAAGATTGTGATGACGCTCTCACAAGTATATGTAAGAACATGAATAATCCCTGTCTTCATGAATAAGTACGAGCGAAGCCTCGCCTTTCCGCCGAAAAATGAATGACGTCGTAATACATTTACTTTAAACTTATTTATTGTCAAAACAAAACATAACAACGGATTAGACACAAGAGTAAGCTCAAGATGTCTTCTCCAATATATATACAAATAATCATAGACAATATATTACATATCCATATTATAGCAATATTCTATATGTAAGTATTAAAGAAAAATGAACATAGCAAAAGTAAGAACTGTTAAGAAGAAGAACGGATTTGGTCGTCGTCGTGATCTTGAACAAACACATGTAGTACATGTATATTGTTAAGGTAAGGTTACATATTATTTCTGACAAATCTGTTAGAATCTAAAATACCTTTTTTAACTAACAAAAATAGCTTTAAATTTTTCTCATCATCAAGATTTACATTACCAAATAAAATGTTTTTAATAGTAATTTCAATATCCAGTTCTCTCATGCCAAATAATAAGAAATGTCTTTGAACTGCATATATAGGGCAAACTAGAAAGTAATGATCTGCTGATTCCATGACATTACCACATTCGCAATAGCATGTGTCAATCAAGTTACCTAAACAAGTCACATTTGAGGCTGCTGCTTTTTCGACGTAATCTGGTATGTGAAATACTACCCAACCTAGACCCCACACTAAAGTATCGCAGTGGTTTGTCCGCAGGATAGTAACTGGTTTTCATGTTATTTTTGAAAGATTCGGTAGTAGGTAAATCTTTTAGTAAGGAAGGAAGATTATTTCAAAGTCTAATAGTATGAGGAAAAAATGACTTTTGATAAACAGATAATCTGCCATGAGGAAGACTATAATCTCGAGCATTGCGTACATTATAGTTGTTACCCTGACCAACAGTTCTGGGCAATAAGTCCTGTAAATATTCAGGAGCGAATCCATTTACTATATTGTAAAAAATACAGAGTTTTCTCCTCTCACGTCTAACAGAAAGTTTACCCCATCCGGTTTCTAAGTAAACACTAGAATTACTAGCATCAGATGTTAAACCAGTTACTATCCGTGCGGCCTCACTCTGTACCCTTTCTAAACGTGCTGCGTCAGCAACAGTGCAGTTGTCCCAGACTTCACATGAATATTCTAACAATGGGCGTATAAATGTAAGGTATATTTTTTCTAGAAACAATCTAGATAATCTAAATTTCAATTTCCTTAGAACACATACTTGTTTTGACGCCCTTTCTATAATGAGATTAATATGATTTGTCCACTTACAGTCAGCACTTAAAGTTACCCCTAGATGTTTGTGACAGTCCATGGGGTAAATTGTTGTATCATCCACTGTAAATGACAAATCATTTGGCGTCGCTCTAATACTAAAATAAACGATTTCAGTTTTATGAGGGTTGAGTTTGATTAACCACTGCTTGGCCCAATTTGATATGTTTTCTAAGTCAATATTAACCAGACTACGTAACGTATCTATATCATAGCATCTCTCACTGACAGATGTATCATCATCAAACAGTCTACATAATCCTGTCAATTCATCAGCAATGTCGTTATGTAGATAAGGAAGAGGAGTGGTCCCAGGATCGATCCCTGGGGGACCCCCGCTTTAAGATTGCCCTTTCCCGATATAGCGTCTTTTATTAATACCCGCTGTTCTCTATCGGAAATATAATTGTTCAACCAATCAAGCAAAGGACCTTTTATACCATATCTCTCAAGTTTGAATGACAACCCTTTTAACGTAATATATATGACGTCAACATGCTCATGACGTCAAGACTTGTTGTGAAAATTACTTAGCAACATGTACAAACTGCAAAACTATAACTATAAGCCTTTTATTGGTCTTTATTGTAAATAATTGTTTGTCAAGAAAATATCTTTCTTGAAGGACATATATGTCCTTACCGCATTCTGCCGACGATGGACATATGTGTCCTTAGCGCAGGTAAAGGGTTAAGATGGAGTCTGTCTTAAGGGAGAGTGGAAATCCAGGGGCGTTGGGCATGCGCCAACATTTTAACATCCAAAACCGGCACGGGCCAAATCAGACAGACCCCAGAATACAATTGCGCGTAAGAGGTATGAATAGCGGCAAAAATAAATTTCCGAATTAAAAAAAAATACTGAAAATAAAAACTGATGTTTAAAATCATGAGCCCATTCCAGTAAAAATAAAGGATGTGTCTCAAGGCAGTCAACGGCGTAGGCAAGCACTAGCAACCCTTACAAAGTCGGTGACGGGTCTATATTTATTCCGGATTTCCCCTGCATGTTTTAATGAAAGAAAATGCAGGTGCGGATCCAAAAGTTCTTAAAAGGGGGATTTCCAGGAGGTTAAAAAGGGGGATTCCGGAACAGGGTTAACTGGTTTAAATGTGTGTTATAATACATATACCCGTTTTTATTGCTATTTACATGTACATTTCTGACAAATTGTTTATATTTGTAAAATTTAGTTGGATTAAATTGGCAAAATTTATGACTAAACAATATTATATAAATGTAATTGTTCAAAGCTGATCGTAAATGTGTGAATCACCTAGACGGTACTTATGCTGGGATATGGCTACCTTGAGTCTAGGTTTCCTTGTGGGAGTAACTTCCATATTCTAATGTTATTATTCTTGTTATTATTATTCATGTCATTATTAATGATTTCTGTTAAATAATAATTTCAATCATTGTAATTGATTATGCAGCTCGAAGAGCGCCTTGATTGCCAATATTATAGTTATTTGTATTTGTATTTTACTAGAATAATTATTAAATTTAATTCTTTTAAGATGACTAATAAGAAGACAAATTTGAATTTTCACACATGTCAATACATCGCATTTTATGGAAAACGTTTCTCCAAATAGACCAGTATTATAAGTATTAAAATAGCGAAAAACGGCCATATTTGCCCTTATTTTTGTTGCACTAAAACGCGCAAACTTTACCGAAGTTGAGACTATTTTCGATGGTATGTTGAACTTCACAAGTTAAATTGCCACCGTCCGGTGTACATGACAGAAATGTTTATGAAAAAAAAATGCATGCATTTGGGTATTTGCTTCAAGACGAGTGGCAGGTTTTTACAACACCAGAAACACACTTACCCAAAATACCCTTAGAAAGGATAACGATATTCCTATTTTTTTGCCGGGTCGAAGGAAACCAAGGGGTTTGAGTCGAAGGGCGTACGATCGCAAGAAACAGAAGATCAACAAATTTCTCTCTAACGAATTTGGCACTTCAGAGCGGGGAAAGAAATCGTTTTTCTTTCCCCACAAATTCTTTAAAGAGAAATACTTCGACAGACAGACGGAATTCACCTCAACCAGGATGGAAACAGGTGCTTCTACAATAGCATTAAAAAGCTTAACATTCATGACTTATCACCGGGTTTGCAGTAAGAAGTAACACGATGGTTGCCACATGTGGAGCGGGAACGGCTTAACCTTCCGCAGAGGACCTGAGTTCACGTCCGGTTTTGAATGGGGTTCGTGTTGCTCGATTTTTATGTTTCTGTGTAATGTTATGTAGATCATTGTCCATTTGTCCTTTTACTTTTGGCCATTGTATTGTCCGTCCTTCGATTTACGACTTCTGATTAGGCCAAGAAAAAAATACATGCGTTTCCGCAAACATGCTCTAAAATATTGGAGTTGGATAGGAGGAAATTTGTTTTATTTTTTTTTTATATTTAGCTAGTTTCTACCATAGGCTCTCAAGAGCCTGTATCGTTCACCTGGTTATAAAAAGAACCAATTGGTCCTATTTAAAAACTATGCCCTGCGGTGGCGGCCATCTTGGATTTCAGATCGGCATAAAAACCCAAACTTTTTAGAGGACCTTCAAATGATTATTCCTGAACAGTTTGGTTTCAATTGTCCATGCGGTTTAAGAGAACCGTTTTGAAATATTTTTTCCATAGGGTCCAATGTTAAACTAAGTTCTGCTGTAGCCCCCATTTTGAATTTTATATCGGAACAAAAAACCTAAAGTATGTAGCAGACCATCCAATGAACATTCGTGTACAGTTTGGCTTTAATCATATTTGTAGTTTCTGAGAAGCCATTTGAAAATTTTCCCATAGGGTCCAATGTTAATCTATTTCCTGCAGTGGAGGCCATCTTGGATTTCCAATCGGCATAAAAAACCTAAATTTTGTAGAGGTCCTTCCAATGATCATTCCTGGGCAGCTTGGTTTAAATTGTCCAAGTGGTTTCAGAGAAGAAGCGTTTTGAGACACTTTTCCCATAGAGTCCAATGTTAAACTAAGTCCTGCTGTAGCTGCTATCTTCCATTTTATATCGGAACAAAATACCTAAACTTTGTAGAGGACCATCCAATGAACATTACTGTCTAGTTTGGATTCAGTCTGATTTGGAGTTTCTGAGAAGAAGGCATTTTAGCATTTTCCCATAGGGTACAATGTTAATCTATGTCCTGTGGTGGCGGCCATCTTGGATTTCCGATCGGCATAAAAAACAGAAACTTGGTAAAGGACATTCCAATGATCATTCATTTACAGTTTGGGTTCAGTCAGTTCATTAGTTTCAGAGGAGAAGATCTTTGAAATTTCAGCCAATCAGAGGATATTATTGGCCCTGGCAGCCATGTTGAATATCCGACTGGAACAAAAAACAGATACTTTGTAGAGGACCATCCAAAGAACATTCCTGCTAAGTTTGGTTCCAATTGGCCAAGTGGTTTTGGAGAAGAAGCTTGAAATGTGAAAAGTTTACAGACGACGGAAGCCAAGTGATGACAATAGTTCACCTGGACCTTTAGTGAGCTAGCACTATACAAATCCAACTTAGTGTGTTTGTCTAGTACGAAGTGGAGTTCATTATCGTTTCACTGAAAATTACCTTGTTCTGGACATGATATAGAGATGAAAAATGGCCGAGTTGGCATTAGACAACAATCACTAACTCACTCGATTTGGTTTCTGTGTTATCTGCCTTTTATCCAGGATTAATCTTGTTTTGCTTTTTTGTATGGGTATCCTGGATTATTTCTGGAGATCGCTATAATTGTTTTATTGTATCATGATCTTTAACACCTTCTGGACCAATACAGAAGACTACCAAACAAATACACCCTATATAAACAGTATATAAGTTAAGGGTACATGTACATATTTGTTTTGGCATATGGAAAGCTGAACACAAAAGTCCTGGAACACACAATCCAGCAGCTCCGGCTTATGAAAATTTAATCTCTCAACTGACTACTCTTTCCTTAGGTTGGCAAGTAATGATACACTAATTAACATTTAAAAGTAATCAATATTTCAATTTATTAAATGATCAATTGATCAGATGACAACTGGATATAGCTACTGAATTGACAAATTAAATCTACAGCTTCTTTAAATCAATATGTCAAAGTTCTATCAAAATTATTCAGTAACTTCTTCCGATATTGTCACCATTTGTATCTCCATGCAATCACATAACATCTCTACTGATCCTGTCCTGCTGAAAAAAACAAATAAACAGAATAACAATAAAAAAATCGAGCATTTCATTTCATTTCTAGTTATCATGGTTAAGACGTAGTTAAACATATAATTACTAAATTAGAATTACTTCAACCTGCTTTGAGGAACACATGACCATTTAAAGAAAAACCATGTATCAATAAACAATATAATTGATTCAATGGAAAATGTTTAAGTTATTGAAATTAGTCATTACATTTAAACTTGATTTCTGCACTAATATTTTTCAGCATATCTGTTATGAATCAGTTAAACTTTTGAACTCTATAGTAAACCAAAGATCTTAAAATTTAATGGTTGGCACTTCAAAGTTTAACAAATTCTGCATTTTCATGTAATGGTTTGGATGTACATGTAGTTATATTTCGAACAATTTTCCAAATTTTTTAATTTCATCATCAACAATAAAATTTATTTTCTGGAAAATGCATTTCATCCTGTTTCTAAGCCTTGTACAAATAAATGTTATATTTTGAGACAATGCTTGGTTATTCCAATTATATCCAAAAAAAACTAAGTGGTTTGACAGACAGACAGTCGTGTCAAGCAATATATTATTTTCCATACATGCCCACCCAGTTTATCAGTAAAAATGGAAAAAAGCAGGAAATTTTGTGATATGAACTGGTACACAACTACATTCCCTTTCTTCTTAAAACAGCAAAAGGTACCAGAAACTTCATTAGGTCAATGACTTTATATGTCTCAACGTTATTCTACCCCCTTTATGAGGTTGCAAAAAGGTGTGATTGCAAGATAAAATTCTTTCATGATCCAACAGTCTTACTTCTTTGACATCCAATACAGCCTCCTCCAAAACAACATTTTCAAGCTGGAAATAAAATTATATTTATTAAGTACTTGTACTATAGATCATGAGTTATTTTTCAGAAATTTAGATAGCGAGCAAGTGTATGTTTTTTTCCTTTTCATTAAATTTTCAATAGTTTTACAAATCCGTATTTGTGGTCAAGTCATATAAATCTTCAATGATAAACTCACTAACAGCACCATTGAACTGCAAAATTACTTGGGCATTTCTGAATACAACAGACTGGTTGTCTTTTTAGTGTGTTTGATGAAGACCTATTGTCTATGTAAAATAAAAAAAAATGTGTCCATGTCGCACTTATCTGTAAACAGGAAGTAGATGGCTGACAGATCTGAAAAGCACTTTAATTTTACACGGTACAACTCATCATGCTGAAGCTCTATACCAAATATCAAATCATTCTGCCCAGTAGATTTTTTTGGACGGATGGACGGATGTACAGACGGACATTGGTAAAACTTAATGTCCCCCGACTGCCTTTTACTTAAGTTTTCGCTCAACAAAATTTTCAAAGTCTTTAAATTGAGAATGGAATTTTCAGTTTTTCACACTGCATTAACAGACGATCCTTTCACATTAATACATTTTTTGTATTGAGGGGATATTGTTATAAAATGTGTAAATTCAAGCTTTTTTTAACGTACCTGTACAGGTAACTGTTGTGTGTCTTTCATGAATTCATTGGTCATGTTGTTAGGAGTAGGTTGGGATTCATCAACCAAATGGGCTATAGGCTGGTCAATTTCCATAGGGCATATACATATCCTAATAGAATAATATACTTTAGGCATGTAAATAAATGATGCTCTATACTTTATCAGTGAATGCCCTTGAAATATTAATAACCATTATTTCAGGCCGAAAATAAAATTCTTTGTTCCCCCAGGTCTTAATTTTGATGTTTTGATGTTATTTTGACTGCATCCTTGAATACTCAAGAAAAAATTGGTCCAAATGTTTTGTGCCAGAAAAATTAATCCATTGTAAAGTAATACAATTAATTATAATATTTTCATCACAACTAAGGTATTTATTTAGATCATGTCTGTATACTCAAATTTTCAAAACAAACATTAATCTTTGGTCATCCACTTTTCAGGCATTTTTTCCCAGAGAATATTTATCAATAATATTATGATATTTGTACAATATAATGCCAAATATAACATATATTTCCTGTTCTGTTTGGTTGTTTTGTAATACTATTGCAATACACTTACTGAAAAAGAAAAATAGCTGTGATCATCTATCCTAGAATACATACAAGAGCCTGTTAAGAACAGGTTTAATGAGTAGACCTAAAAAAAAAAAATATATATATACATGTATAAACAAAAAATATTTTGCAACTAATTATATAAGTTGTTCAATCAATTCATCCATTTTAGTTCACATAAATTCAATACAACAATAGCCCAGGTTCCTATTTAATGGTATACAGCATGTCCAAGGTTGTGTGTTTCTATGTTCATCAGGCTTGGTTGAAGATGAACAACATTTTCTATATATAATACTTGTTCTTATGTGAAATGAAGATGTCCAATTTATTATTAATATGTGTGAGCACCCGGACTCATTATTTTTATTAAGAAAAACTGCCATAGGTTGATATTTACTTTTTCATATTTGTCAAAGCTAGGATGTATTAGAGTTATCTCTCCTTAGACAGTGTCATCTGACTCTCCACTGATACATTAGAAGTATCATGTTACAATTGTATGTTTTGATTGTGCTGTATCCAATCAAAATAATCAGTGTAAAAGATGTATCAGTGTGTGTGATTTGTATGAATGTACCATGATTTATATACCGTCTTTGGGCCCTTATAATTATAGGTTTAATTAATAAAGATTTGAATTTATGGGTTCATTTCTCAGTAGTTTGAGCCACAGGCACTTGTCTTTGTGAAAAAAATATACCCCTTTACCTTTAACATGATATAATATGTTATTCATAGAGGTATTGTTTTTTCACATAGGTTTTGATGACTTATTTTAACAGTACTAGTGCAGGTATATAAAACTGCATGTTGTGAGATGATCCATTTAAATAATGACATTTATCCCCACAGACTTTGAATAATTTTACACTATTCAGCACAGGCACTTGTTTCAATATCAAAAATTTAAAGGAAACTTAATAGTGAGTACTCACTATTAAGTCTCCTTAAAATGTTTGATATTGAAACAAGTGCCTGTGCTATTCACTGTATTCAGGGATGGAAATTCACAGGGGCCCAGTCAGTAACCCCTAAAACTTAAGCGGGGTTACTATTTTTTCAACATTCTTGCTTGATCATACAGTCATCTGTCAAAAGTATTCGGAAATGTAAAAAAAACCTATATATTCAACCAAAACCATATTTAAAAAAAAAATAGTGTGTTCAAAGTCATTTCTGGATAAATTTTAACATATTTTACACCAAAACATTCGGAATTGTCTATATTTTGTTTGTTTATTTGCTCATTATGTTTATATGAGTGGTTTTTATTTGTACATAATTTAAACAGGATTGTTAATTTTTAGGATTTATTTTTAGTTGAAATATTGTCGATTTATCCATCTATGGGATAAATCAGATTAACTTAGTGACGATACTCTGTCTCAATTTGTATAGCGAGTTATCTCGCTTTTATTGATATCTCTTCTACATTAGCAATTTTCAGAAAACCAGTAATAAATTAGTCACATGGCCTTTCGAGGCCAAGGATAAAAGTGTGACGTCATTCTTCCTTTTGCAGCGGTGTTGGGCAGTAACAGACGTTTTTTAGTGTAAACATTATTTTATTGTTGAAATAAGCAATTCAATTAAACAGTATACAAATTACAATATTTTAACATAACAATCAACAAATGGATTCGGAAACAAGCAACATGCTTATGTAAATCTGTTTCCATAAATAAAGACACACAATATAGCTCATAAATTAAAAAAAAAAAAAAATGTATACCATATCAATTTAATAAATATAGAATTTAAATAAGATATGAGAATAAGAATAAATAGACTAAGGAATTGTACATGTACAAGTCAAGCACATACTGTTAAAACAAATATATATATACCTGTATATATTTGTTACATACAGACTGATTACCAGTACAACACCAAGCACATTAATAGGACACACATTACCGGTTTTGCACAAAGCGTTTGCTATTAATTAAAAACTTTTGAACATTACTAAATATTATAGTATTTTCATCAACTGATAAATTATCAGACCCAAAAAGTAAAATATCAATTGTTTTAGGAAAAGGGAAATTTAATGAAAATATATATTGTCGTCTAAGTTCTGTATATTTAGTATATTTTAACAAATAATGTGTTGACGATTCTGTTATGCCACAAGAACAGTATGGATTTGCAATTATATTTTTTAAAAACAGGTATTCATTTAAGGAGCTGGCAGCCATTCGAAGTCTTGCATGGAGAATTTGTCCCAATCTTGTACCTAAGTTATAATAAATCGGCTTTTTTATTTTTCTTGACGCAAAATATGACTTCAGAGATTCAACTGACGGTTTATTCTTAATTGTATCTGGACAGACGTTTTTTCAGTGGAGTATATAATTTTACAAAATTGTGCTATTTATTTAAACAAGTAAACAGAAAAGTGCTTTTTATACAGAAAGGTGGTAAAAACAACAAATTACAACAGATATATGATACACAAAAAATTATCTATTTCGGGTACAAGACGATTTCAGTAATATCGCAACTGCAATAGCACGTGGTTTGAGACCGATTTGCTTTCCAAAAAATCGCTGTATCATGATTTAGTCCTATCACATAGAACCTCGGGTGGCGATATTTTCTATTTCTTTTTATTTGCTGCCACCGCATTCCGCATAAAATAAAAAACGAAAAAATCCCAATGAAAAGGTAAAATGTGAACATGGAATGTGAAGTCATATGTTATAGGACTATATCATGATTTACCTACAAATGGATAAAAACAAAATATAACCGATCACAGGCGCTCGGGTACACTCTGTGATTTTCATTATTTCATTAAAACTAAATGTGTTTCCTTTTAGTGCCTCTATTATAACCCTCTCCACGCAGAATCACCTAATTTTGACGTATTTTACACATTTTGATACAACCAATTTTTTTTTCTACAAATACTATAATATCAACAAGGCCGGCAACTCGCCGCCATTTTTTTCGGTTACTGGACATCATGAAATTTCACCTTGGAAAGTCACTTTCTCGCCGTAACAGCCGCGGTCGTCGTTTTCTAATATATTATTCCGTTTATTCAATACGTTAAAAGTCCATCGGATCACAATTTATTATTAAATAGTCACAATCTAGCACTGAACTTTGTGTTTTTAAATTTACAGTACCGGAAGTTTCTGAATTGTTTTAGGGGAGGTAATACTTTTTTCAAACTTTCCCGGATGACCTCGGCTTTTATTGTTGATACATACGAAGAAATCAAGGGCATCACAAAGGATCAGAAAAAAGCGCGAAATATAAAATAGATGTAGTTAATTAAAAGCTACATAACACA
>MJUT01042341.1:266162-288134 GCA_002080005.1 Gigantidas platifrons | reverse complement strand
AGGGTTAAGGGGTGGGGGAAGGGCTAAGGAGTGGGAAAAGGGGAAGGGTTTAAGGGGTTATTTCAATTTCTTGTTGTGAAAATAAATCAAAAGTAGAAATGGAAGCGTTTCCTGATTCGGAAAGGAGGCAAGAACGCCGATTTAATCGGAAAGGAGTCGTTATGAATATACACCGCGTAAAGGGTGAGGTCATTAGATACATAAGAAACACTAACAACCAGGATGATTTACAGCACATGCTTACACAGTTCAAATTGAACTTAATCAAACTGGGTTACAAGGAGAATGAAATAATGAGATGTAAAAACAAGGCATTAAACATAAACTAAGAATAGATTAGATCTTATTAATAAAAACAAAACAAGGAAATTCCTTTAGTTTTGTCAAGCAGATACAATCCATGCGCGGATCCATGATTTCAAGTTAGGGGGGGGGGCGCACTTGAAAATTCTCGGGGTATATCGTGTGAAAAATCACGATTTTACGCAAAAAAAATCATATTTTTTCCAATTTTAGGGGAGAGGCGTGCATATGTCAATTACTAAAACCCATTTTTAATTTTCAATTTTTAATTTAAATATACAAAAACCGCCGAAACACTAAATTAGTGTAGGATTGATGCAGGCAATAAGATTGTAAATAGTTTCAGTTTTAATACTAAGACTATGATAACATATATTATATATGAATAAATTTTAACATTAATTAAAATACAATATTTATTTATATTCCTAATGAGGTTTGCTCCTGTGAAATACCGATAGATGTTGGGATACGTGGATGTTAGGTTCCATTTTCTTGTAAAGCTAAAATTCATAAATTTGCCTTTCTTGGTAATCAAGTCCTTGATTTACCTCGTGTTTACAAATACCATGTGTCAAAGGAGTGACGTCACTAGCCGAAAGTGTCCGAATGTACACGATCGATAAAACTACTCATGTATGCATTACACACCTGTATAAATATCTTGTTAACCACAGGGAATTTTATCATCGGACTTTTTGTAATAGGTTCGGGTACATTTATTACACATTGTGACAAAAAAATCGTAATTTTGCAAAACTATGCTGGTATGGCTCTTTAATGTTGCGTGAGATATAACAAATATAAGTCTTTGTGTTGACCTGACAGGGGGATTGAACCCAAAATCTAACGTACTCGAGGCGAGCACGTTAGCCATTGCACCACATAGGCAGTTGTGCAACATATATCAATCAATTCTACATGAAATTAAAGTTCGTTTCGAAAAAGTATATTTCGTTGTGTTTTTCGTCACTTTCAGAAATTGTTCAGATACATTTTGTATATCATAACTACCAAAGTTATTGAAGATGGGAAGCACGGACAGATATAATGAACTGATCGTTGAAACCTCCGTACTTGGTTAGGTGTCTGGTATAACAATGGGTCATGATTCCACGACCATAACCAGTTCCTATATATCCCGGTATTAGTGCAAATGTTGAAAAGGCTAGGGTGGAAAGCATTCAAAAATAAATATTTGGGAACCGACAAATCAACCGGACCACATACTATGTGGACAAACGGCGACCATTAAACTTTAGACGAATCGTTAGTTTTAAACAGTTTGATATGTAATGACTGCGAATTTATGGAATAGTATATGTCTTTTAATGCCCCTAAAATAGACTTTTAGGCCACTTATACCCCCGAGGAACTAACCGTCAAAGATTACACATGTATGTATTTACTTTGTGGTATAGCACGGTGACTCGAAATGAAGACAAGAGAAGTCAAAAGAAGGAAATTGAAGGAAAGAAGTATATTATGTGCAATAAATGCATTTTATGCCTTATATATTACACATGTGTGATGTTTATAATGTATTTTTGCAAAAACAATTACTGTAATCCAATTTTTACAAACAAAAAAATGGTGATATTCAAAAAGATCGTCAAATCGGAAAATGAAGTCAAGAGACGGCGAGAATATCACGATGATTTAAACATGCTAAATTTTCTTCTCCTAATCTTTTTTTTGTTTGAAACCTTCAAATAAAAAGCAGAACTATTTATATCATTTTTGGGAGGTAAAATACACCAAAACCAACATTATAATAAGCATTTCAACGCATATGATGCAAAAAATCTGCTTCTTGACTTCCGTGTCATTTCTTGTCTTCATTTCGAGTTTTTAGCGGTTTACCGATCTTACGTATTTCATCCACAACTCTTCACAAAATCACATAAAACGTCTTTGGAAGGTAAAATACATCAAAATCAACATGCTATTATAGTATATAAGCATTTAAACGCATATAATGCAAACAAAATATGCTTCTTGACGTATTGTTCCTTCAATTTCCTTCTTTTGACTTCTCTTGTCTTCATTTCGTATGATAGACATAATGTAGCAATGAACTTACATATATAGTTAGGGTTAAGGTTATGGTGCTTAACGCCACTTTTAGCAATATTTTAGTTATATCATGGATGACAGTTTTATTGGTGGAGGAAACCGGGGTACCCGGAAAAAACCACCGACCTGTCACAAATCACTGAGAACCTTTATCACATAATGTTGTATCGAGTGCACCTCGTCATGAGCGGGATTCCAACTCATAACATTAGTGGCGATAGGCAATGAATGCATATGAAGTTGTAGATCCAACTGTCATGTGATCACGACCACGAGTGCCCCTTGGTTACATTGAAGATTACTCAAGTATTAATAGATTATTAAAGTACACATGGACGTTTATATTATCTAAAGTTTCAAACTAATATCAAAAAGACAACAAAACGGTGATCGTTGTTATTGGTAGTTATTTTCAAGATTAATGAAATAAATTTAATAAACAAGAACAAGATCATTGGAGAGTATATTCGCTCAATGGAATGATCAAAGGAGATTAAATACGTTTTCATCATCACCTCTTGTATAGTATGACCAATAAATATAACCAGGCCACGTCGAACTAAAGATACATAGACTTAATATCGTGATTTTATTTTAAGCTTAAACATTTTAGTGCAGAAAATACTTTGAAAAATAATTCAAAATTACAGACACTGTCCTTTCGAACACGAAAGGGAAAACGAAAATACATTCTTCCGAAAGTTGGGTAAAATCAATTCAGTTTCAGAGCTGAATACCGCTAAACACTTAATGTCTACCGCTGAGCTTTTATCTTCACATAAGCTGGTCTGTTAAAATATTACGTATTCATGGCTTTTTTTGGTTTGGGTCCACAAAATTATTTTGACACCGCCACTTTATTGAACTGTCTGTACCAAGCCAGGTAAGACTAAAGTCAGTGGTCATGTATTTGTGTGTTAGGAGTATCGATTTTGCTTTTTTGGAACTGTTCAGACAGTGTGATATTTTTTTATTTTCATTTTTTTGTAGACAGACAATTGTTCGTAGATCTTTATTTGATCGTTAATGTACTTCACAGTCCGTCCATCTGTATTAATAACACACAAATCCTACAATATAAATACTACATTTAGATCAAATATACCAACAAAATCTTGGCATTGAAATGAATAGCTCTCTAATATGGTATTAATTCAATATTCAGCAGTGACGTCTTATTGATATTTCGGTTAACTTATAATACTGTATGGAACTGATTTTCTATTAACATTGTAGTTTTGAACTAATTTGCTATAGAGTATAAATCTATCCCGGCTGCATAAAGACTGATTTCTATTAATTAGTGGCTAAGTTTATAAATTTGATATAATCGTCAAATCAATAGGTCTGTCTCTAGGGATTGACGTTTACGTTCTTACGTTTCTGGCGTCATGGGATTATACAAGTGTCATGGGATTTTCATGCGTCATTTAGCGAGAGAAAAAATTAAATGGCCGTTGATTTCGCATGTTTATAGACAAAACTTGTTTACATTAAATTATTTGTAATTAGAGAGAGAGAGAAAAAAAGAGTGGGTCCCCAACAAGATAGTCAATAGCCTATGGGGAGAAAAATATGTGGTAGATCACGAACATATAAAAAGAACATGTGTCTCCATTACCGAGTTCAATATAGGACTGTAAAGACGAGAACGACACACGGGACTATACACTTTTCTTGTATTTAATCGTTTTGACTAATATAGATACTAAGTACTTCAGTTTAATTGAATCAACTTTTTTAACAGTACTGTTGTACTTTTTGTCTTCTTTCATGTAAAGTATTTTAACCATTTAGCCATATTACTTTACATATTTTGGTCTAAGCAAAACGATTATCGTGTCACTACATTGTACTGGCCGTCAGACAGATATTTCCGCTGTTTTTGTAATGTAATGCGTGTTGTATGTACAATTCCATTCTCAATTTGGGGCCTTCATGGCCGTGATCGCATAGTAGGTAGATTTACAGGTACACCGTACCTGTGCAATCAGTGCCTATCACCACTGATGTTCGAATCTCGATCAGAGTGATGTGTACAACATTTGGTATGACCCGGCCGGGGCTTGAACCCAGATCTACCACACTATGCGGTTAGCATATTTTAAGAAAAAAACTTGAACATCATATTAGAATTGTACTCATATTTTGCATGGGAAGTCATTATGATACGAAGGGCCTATCGTGGCCGTGATCGTATGGTCGTTGGATTTACAACTACCCATGCAATCAGTACATATCACCACTACTGTTGTGAGTTCGAATCTCGATCAGAGCGAGGTGTACAACATTATGTGATAAAGTTTGTCAATGACTTGCGACAGGTCGGTGGTTTTTCTCGGGCCTTCCGGTTTCCTCTACCAATAAAACTGACCACCACGATATAGCTGAAATATTGTTGAAAGTGGCGTTAAACACCATCAATTCATTGTCTTTGTAATGCAATGTTTGCGATTAAATTGTTAATTGTTAGTAAGGACTCAGTAATATTACCGTTTCAGTGGAGTAATGGTAACCGTGTTCGGTTGCGGTAAATCGTGTGATTTAAAAGCAAAGACTAGTATGCTCGAAGTCATGTGTGTGTCTTAGACAGACGAACATGTCTACAATAGAAACATTATAACACTAGGTAGATTTATAATGACGAACCATAAATTACCGAATGAAACCGGTAGTCTAGTCATCAAAACATGACAGGAAAAACAGAAATTTCTTTATGATGTTCTACTAAATGAGTATTATCCGTAACGTACATGATTTTTCTACATTCATCAGAATATCAAGGGGTGTCTAAAATCATACAGTGAAATGCCAGGTCCCGGGACAATCCATATTCTAAAAATTGCACCGTTACCCCCCCCCCCCCTAACCCCCCAAATTCACCATTATAGTTCATGAATCAAGCTCTCCATAAATTAAATATAATCTTTGAGCGCAAATTAACCCTTCAATTACTTATTGTATTTATGCCACTCCATTGAATATATTTCAAAATTCATCAAAACCAAAAAAACTTTTATGTTTATAATGGACTACATTGGTTCTAGCCCCTGATAGAAAATTAGTGCTTTATACCTTTTCACTGGTGATGTTCGGATACATACAGAACTACGCATACCCTTCTTCAAAACATCGTCTCATATGATATTGGTATAAGCGTATTATACACACAAAAAGACGGTAACAATATAGTAATACATGATTATAAGAAATATATTAGTGTGAATCATAGCTTTACCGGTGATTTCCAATGTCTGATAACAATGACAGAAACTTCCTTGTTATTAAACACATTATGTTACATTGTATTACATTCACCTATGATTCTCATCTATACATTTCCAGGAAGGTTTTATCATTTATCTATTATATCAAAGAAATAAAATATACTATAATATATTGCTAAGAAACCATTCTAATGTTACGAACGTGTCGTAATGGCCGTTTTGTCGATTTATTTTTATGTTTTATGGCTTGGAGAATAGTCACGTTGTCTGAATTTGCCGGTTGTGATATAACCATATAATTATTTTCTCGTAATAACAAACCTTGATATAAAATATAAGATATATAGATGTATGAAATTGTTGAAATATATAATAGATAAGAAAACATGGCTCATGGGTAAGATAAACAATCCAATACATTGTCATGGTTTTTTTATGTATATAGCTATACTATTGTACGAACACCCTTGGAGTCCAATAGTAATATCCTTAAGAAAATAATATCTATAAAAACATATGTTTCACGTTTAATGGCCTTATACAGACCAATGTAAGCTCATCACATCAAAAGACGTTGTTATCATTTGGCGTTTGTCGTATTTTTACGTTCGAATCTTCTTCTAAGTAAATATCACAATTTTCGTGTTGGACGGCTTTTTTCAACCATATTTGAGCTGGAATTCTGAATTTAAACATTATATGTTGCTATTTGGAGGAACTTAAAAAAAAAACTTATGACAAGGAATAGTGTTGGCTCTCTTAAATACTCTGATGACTGTTCCAGACTAAATCCCTTGATAAAGCATATTTTGACAGTGAGTGAGTGATTCTTGCTTAACCTCAAATGAGCATTATTTTTTTTTGCCCAGCTATAACATGGCCAGAACAAGTTACAATTTGATGAGATTATGATGATGTCTGCTTTGTTCTAGACCAACACGCCGAGTTGAATTTTTATAGTGCTAGTTCAATGAAACAATAGTCCACGGGTAGACACATTACTAGTAGTTTGATTCCGTACCAATTTCATAGTCTTTGATATGACCCGACGGGGGCTCGATCCCAGATCTACCGCATTCGAAGCGAGCACGCTAACCATTGCACCACCGATGCGGTTAGCATATTTCAAAAGAAAAACTTAAACGCGAGATTAGAATTGTATTCATATTTTGCATGGAAAGTTATTACCATACGAGGAACCACACTGTCCACAGCATATGGAATGCATTTTTCCATAAGATATATTTGAGGTCCAAATTGAGTGGGAGAGTGAGTGATTGTTGTTACGCCAATTCAGCAATTTATCGGCTATATCATGGTGAGAACAAGTTAATTTTCTATGAGATGATGATCATGAGGTCCTCTTTATACTAGATCAACACGCTGAGTTGGATTTTTATAGTGCTAGCTCACTGAAACAACAGTCCGCGGGTAAGGAAATGTCGCTCCACTCGGACACATTATTCTGATTCCGAGCGAACAAGTCTTTGCTCTTTCTCCTTAATGATGCATGCTTAGCGGAGAAGCAACAAATACCGATTTTATAGTCTTTAGTTTGACCCGACCGTTTAGTTGGGGTTCATGTTGCTCCATCTTTAGTTTTCTATGTAATGTTTTGTATATCATTGTTTGTCCTTTTGTCCTTTATCTTTTGTCCACTGTGTTGTCTGTCCTTCAATTTACGGCTTCTGATTACTCCTTTGGTATCTTCAAACTCTTCCTATTGATTGGAATGCATATCAGCTATAGAAGAACAACATAGGACAAACTAATACATTATTATGTAAGATTGATTGATTGTTGTTTAGCGTCAAGTTAGCAGTATTTAAACTGCTATTCGTGACGATGACAACTGTACATGCAAACAAAAATGAGATAAGAATTGTGCACTATGAAAGACTAGTGGGTGGAAGTTCAGATTACCAATACGCTCGGGAAAGTTCCTTCTTCATTAGTTTTGCTCAATCTTTTGTTTTATGTGTAGTGTTTTGTAGATTATTATTTGTTCTTTTTTCTTTCGGCCATTGTATCAATTGTCCTTCTTCCATTTACGAATTTTGATGACCTCTTTGGTATCAAGCTCTTCTTAGACATGATAAAAAGAGTCACCGTGTACCAGTGGTCACGGCGTGGATGATTGCCTAAGTTATACATGGCTCTTTCACAATGACTCACATGGGGAAACTTTGTTAATGGGGGTCCGTGTTGCTCAATCTTTAGTTTTCTATGTAGTATTTTGTGGATCATTGTTTGTCCTTTAATCTATCATTTTCTTTTGACCATTTTCTTTTTTCTCCATTTTCCTTTGATTTGTATATCTTGCGCATTCGAACAAATTATATCCATTTTATTAGAGGTCCATCCCAGTGCCAACTTTTTACCTAGGAACCGTAAAAGGTTCATTTTTTTGTAAGCGTGTTCTTTGCATGAATAGAATATACATGTGTAATGGGTCAAAAGTCTTTACACATTATTGCGATAATATATTTCATATCACACAAGATTCTTAGGGAGGCAGATTTAAATAAGTTTGATAACTTGTTTCTGAATCCCATTAAACATTGTAAGTATATATATATATTTGAATAATTGTATTCTGATATTTCATTAAAGAAATATTGTTTAAACTAAAACATTCATATCAAGTTATTTCTTACTCGATTTTCATGAAATTTTCACTTTTTTTTAAACCAAAAATAAGTATACATTTTGTTTGTACATTTGTTGTTTCTTTTATATAATTTTATTTCTACTTTTCTTTAAAATATTATTCAAACATTGGAGCAATGTCGTTTCATTTCAGGGCCCGGTTGGCTCAATGAGGTAGTTGTAGGGCCCGGGTGGCTCAGTGAGTTAGGTAGTTGGATTACCTAACAGCTCATACAAGCCTATCACCAATATGGCGTGGGTTCGCGCCCGGCTTTGTAAATTACAAAAAGGGTGCACTCGACTCGCAGCCACAAGTGATAAAGTTTACCAGTTGCTTGCCCATGGTCGGTGGTTCTCTCCGGGTACTTCGGCTTCTTCCACCACTAAAACTGGTCGCCAAGATATAGCTGAAATATTGCTGAAAGTGGCGTTAAACACAAAAAATCAAATCAAATCATCGTTTCATTGCTCAAAGTTTCATGTTTGTTCACCAAATATTACTATATAATCATAGAAAATTGAAGTTACCTTGGGAAATATCTTAGTGCGGAAATACTTTGGACCCGTGGATGTAGCTGAAATACTACTCGCCGGATATTAAACAACAATCAATAAATCATGAAGCCGGATTACAGCTATAACCATTCCGGAAATGCATCGGGTATTACCTATCTCCCGCCAAATCTCAGCATAAGAACACGGGAAGCACGTGCATCAACATTGGTTATCAAGATGAAAATTCAATAGTAAAAAACAGGGGGCTTTGTTACACGTATATATGTTCTGCATGGACAAGTACGGACGACCAAGGAGCAATGTGATACAATGCACCCTTGTCCTAATACAAATTATTGGGCCTTTAAAAAATTGATCTAAACATTATTTCTATTCCTTATTTAGGGATGGTAACGGAAATTTGTGCTGAATGATGAGCAGAATTTATTGAAATCAGATGTTATCTTATAGCATTTCTAAAGTGAAATGCAATTTATTTGAGCAAGATATCTGTTACATTTATGAAATTATGGCTATTTAAACGCCTGTACCCCAAAACGTTTTTCCACATTTTTATCAAGAAAAATGTCAAATCCACAAATTAAATGGAAAAAATCATATAAAATCTAAATATCCATATTTTTTCATGCACATAGTCTTGATACATTGCTTGAACATTAGGGCCACTTTTTAGCAAGAAATCTTCACAAAAATTCTACTTGTAAACATTTTTTAAATATAAAATAAATGCAAGACAAAAATCGTTTTTTAAATAACTAATGTATAATGACTGAAACAGTCTAATATTTCAATATTAAGCATAAAGAATGCACTTAAGTCCTTTGCCTCTCTTCCTTCTTGAATCATGAAATGGTATGTTCAATTTATAAGTAAATTAAAGTAAATTAACTCATTATTACATGTAAAATTATACTGGAAAGTGAAAAATGGCAAAACACTCCATAAATGTCATGTTTATATATTATTGTACAATCTAAAACAATGTCAATAGAAAATTTCAGACAAAATTTTGGTCACATATGATTGGGAAACTATGGTAAATATAGTTAAATAGCTGAAAGATGTTTTTCCAAAGTGACAAATAATTTAAAACATTCTGAAATAATAAAGTGAACAGGTGACCTGTACTGAAATTGTGTGGAATATTCCTAAATTAAAAACCTGGAAATAATTTAAAACATTCTGAAATAATAAAGTGAACAGGTGACCTGTACTGAAATTGTGTGGAATATTCCTAAATTAAAAACCTGGACAATACAAATACAAAATAAATTAAAAAAAAAAACCCAGAAAAAAGTAATTAGTGTTTTCATTCAACAATGATGCCCATACCATATGGCATAATATGACCTGCAACTTGTTTTTGCAGTCATACTGTATATAAAAACAGGATTAATAGGAAGTATAAATAAACCATGTTTTTGCAAGCACAATTTCCAATGTATTTTAATTCATTGATTAACAAAATCAAGTATAGATTAGTTGTAAGTGTTAGAAAACATTATATTATAAATTTGGACAGTGATAGAATAGCTACCCTCTTATGATGCAACTATCTCAATGCCTGTCAATTATCATCCTTCGCACCAGGCCACATGTTAATGCATACCTATTATAACTCTGTATTGCATGGTGTCCAAATATATGACAACTAGGTAGAACACTGCTTTACTGATTTTATGATAAAGACTGTCTGTCATTTTGCCTTGAAGTGACCAATTCTTTATAACTTGTAACCATACCCCCCCCCCCTTTTTCCTCTTTGGCTGGTTTTGGATACAATTGACTTCATGATTTATGTATTGAAGGTGTCGTCAAACAAAAAATATTTTAAACAATCAATAAACTGTAAAATTTATTTAGTGGTGTCACTCCCTCACTTAACTGGCTTCATTGCATTCACTCAATACAAATTACAATTGACTGATTGTGTCCGTGAGCGACCTCATTTTTGAACTTTCCATAAAATTAATAATTTTAGTACTAAAGTGAATGACTCAATTCAAGAAGTGCATATTTTATTACATTTGTGATATATCTTGCATATTTTGCCATAAAACATCAATAATTTACATTCAATAAAGTCAAATATGGGCGCTGACATATTGGATTGAAAACGAGGCTAAAAATCGAGGCCAACATTGACACGGAAAAACTACAATTACAGGTACAGTACGTGGAAAATATGGGGAAAAATCAGTATATTTGGTTTAAAAAATAATTTATTTACCATTAAAATCATGAAAGGAGAGCGTAATCGTCTCTACAAAAAAGTTGTCATATTTTGATCGCTTCGATTCAACTTTTTTTCCGCTTCGACTTCAACATAGCCAGAGAATGGTTATTACGCAAGGTTTAACTATTCATAATTATGAAAATGTCATTTCGGGTGTTTAGAAAACAATGTATTCTTCAAAAAAGCCCGCAACAGATACCCACCTGCTGTCATTTTTTTTTTTTCACAAATCACGAAAATTTCTTGACATTTCGCGGCATACCAAACAGGATTATCTGCCCTTACCGTTACCCTCCCTACCTTATTATTTCATATCTGTCAATTTTTTTCATCACTCATCAGACTCCAAGTGTCTGATTTAGTTTTTAATCCGTCACTTGATGTCCGTCCGTCTGTCCGTCCATATTTTTTTTCACACATTTTGATAATTTTGGAATCTTATTCTGAAGTTCAAACTTCAATTGAGTTTGTACATTGTAAGTTAGATCCTCTAAAACTCCTCATTTCGCTGATGTGGGAAAAACGTAGTCGTCATTGTCATTTCATGTTGAAACTGATTGCGGAAGCTCAAAAACATATTTTCTGAAACTACAAACTCAATTGATTAGTTGGTTGATATAAATAATCTGGAAATATTATGCCAATGAGGGGTCCTTCACAGAAATTCCTCATTTCTTCTTAACATGGTGAAAAACATGGTTAGAGTCAACAAGAATTGCCAGTCACTTGTCGTTCTTGTTTTGCTTTGGCTGAAACTTTTTGAAAAATCTTTATTGACCAAGCTACAGACAATGGATAAAAGTATTCACATGATCCAATTTTCCCTATTGTATTGCATTGAAAACTGTAATTTTTCAAAATATCCTGAACGGAATCCATCTATATATCCAATTTTGATAAAGAAAAATTATTTACAAAAATAGAATTAGATGTTGTTTTTCTCTATGATCCTAAAATTTTTAGAATATATAAAAATTAAACCTAATTTCTTCTGAAGCCTAATACTTTGATCATACCTTTGTAGACCAACAGTTTAAAACTGTATTTGAATCATGATGAATTGAAAAAGGGGGATAGTCTAATCACCGAAATGAACCAAAATGAACCGAAATAGACCAAAATGAACCGAAATGGAGTAATAATGGACCGAAATAGAGACATAATGAACCAAAATGGACCGAAATGGAGATGTTATGAATCAAACTTCATCAAAATAAAGCTAATGGCATATAAAAAAAGAAAGAAAAGAAGAAAGACATGTTTATCTTAAATGATTTTCAGCCACAAATAAATAAACATATGTCTTTCTTTTTTAATTGTTTGTCGCGATCTTCTCACTCGCACTCTAGCTTAAAATATTTTCAGCCATAAATGAATGTTTCAAAAAATCATAATTTTTATTAGCACTAAAAAATGCCCGATGGAGGGTCAATGGCTACAAATAAAATAAACAGTAATGAAATACACAATACCTATAAAACAAACGAAATTAACCGCCTCCTGTCCTCGGTGCTTATCAATTCTGTTAAAAAGGAGCCCAGCAACTTCACTTGTTCCCTCAGTACCGGGTTTAATATTTTGTTTAGTTTCTCAATTGAAGTTTCATTGTTTTCGAATATAAAATGTAACAAAAACAGAGAGCAAATCGGACCTGTTATTTGTCAATTTCGGGCATTTATGGGTCCTTTTCTATCCATAGCTGCTTTATTTTGATGAAGTTTGGTTCATAACATCTCCATTTCGGTCCATTTTGGTTCATTATGTCTCCATTTCGGTTCATTTTGGTCCATTTCGGTCCATTTCGGTGATTAGACTACCCATTGAAAAAGGTCCCTCTAAATTTTTTTTGGAAATAACTACTATATTAAACTACATACTTTTCTGCTTTTGTTGATAAAACAAAATTGTCAGAATCTTGCACAAGTTTACTTTAGGATATTGTAGCATTTTTTAAATGTAGTTTTACATGTATATGGGGTTAATTGGAATGCTGCAAATATTTGTTCCACTTTATGAAAAAATTCCAATTATTAGTACATGTACATGTAACATGATACAAATGATGTTTGTGATTGATTGATTGATGTTTAACACCAACCTTAGTAATATTTCGGCTATATCGTGTGATATCCTCTAGGCTCTACAAAGATTCCTCATCTCATTATGATCTGGTATCTGGCAAAAACATGGCTGCAAATAGCAATTCTTGGTTTTGATTGACTGAAACTAAAATTCTTTTCCTCTGGAACTACAAGTTCTAACGTTTTGTAACTTGGTTCTAGTAATCTAATTAAAATTAGGTCATAGATGATTTAGATCCATCTTAGCTGTATACCAAAGGGGGACATTAAATCTAAAAATAGAAAACGGAAATGATGAAACTAAAACCTTGCCTCAACACCTGAGTCATAGTCTCCAAATACTATCAGTAATTTAACAAGTGTATCCTCATGTTTGATTCATGGTTTCTATGTCTAATTATCATTTTTGTCTCGTTTGAAACAAAAACAAAATAGCAAATGAGTGTACTAAAGATTGCTGAACAATAAAGACACCTTGTGCTTTAGTTTTAAGATCCTTCTTAATTTCACTAGTACTACTGATTTAAACCTCATTTTCCATGATGGTGATAATTGGTAATGTTCCCTCCTGATTAAATGCCAAAAATCGGCAACTTTACCTCCAATGATAATAAAATCCAATATTATAAACAGTTGACTTTGCTGTAATCCAAACTGTGCATATTATATAGTAGCTATATATTCTGGTAACAACTTTATTTATATAGAGTTGTCTTTCTTTTGATGTTACAAATGTGGAATTTTGTTCCTGCAATTGTGTGATTTTGAGTATTAATACAGGGGATCATATAAACTTCAGTGTTATTTAGTCATGGACCTAATAAAGCTTTTCTGGTACCTTATTCATGTAGAGCAACAGGAATAAATGGTATCAGTATAAGCGCTGATGTCACAGATGACACCATTGAAAACTATTAAAACAACACTTGTTTCAGCTATTTTCAGACAATTTTGCAGTTGTTTTGGACTTTTTGATATCGCATGATAAACACAATATATGTCCAGTCAAACCTGTCTATAGTGGTCACCTGGGGGAGATTGACAAAATGACCGCTATATACGGGTGACCTTTATGTGAAGGGTTTTGATATTTTGACAAAATATTGCACGTCAGTTGTAAATAAACATTTTTCATTACATCTTATGTTTTTAATAATGTTTTACTTGTTATTTTGTTCCTGTCGTTATTTTACTCTGAAATAAATTTATTGTTGATGAAATTATCTCAATATGATATGATTTGAATAAAACATACAAATAAATAAATAAAGATATTTAATAAACAAAAGTACAATTTCCAGTAACACGTTGTTTTCAAAATTGTAAAGAATCTCACATTTTCTTTAAAGAATGTTCATTATCTGGGTATGACCAACACCCATCTCCTCGCCCACAGCCCGACAACTTTTCCCAACATTACAATGATTTATCGCTTTCACTTTGTTGTCAAATTTCAAAGCTTTCCTATTTACGGATGTGGATGATTTTGACATGATGAATTAGATACAAAATATTTTTGGTGAGTGAATTTCTATTCTCGTTGTAATGAATAAAAATCCCCAATAACGCCTGGGGATAAACTGTCCATTATGTCATTTACGATTCACAAAATGCATGGTGTTTGTTTATTTAATTAATTAAAAAAGACAATATATTTTGTAACACCTCAGGATTTTTGGTACATTTGAGAAAAATACTGATCTTCCGAAATCGCTTCCAGTATTATTTTTTAAATAAAATTTACCGTTATACATAGGATTTTACGCTGAAAATTACTTATAAATGGTGACCGCTGACCACATTGAACAGGTGACCGCTATATCGAATTAAAATATATAGTAAAATGCACTGGGAGAGCACGAAAGTGACCGTTATGAGCAGGTGACCATTATATAAAGGTGACCGTTACGGCAGGTTTGACTGTACATAGTCGGTAAATATAAAATTAATTTGCACTCGTGAAACGACTAGAAAAGTTTGCCAAAGACTCGCTTTTCTACCCATTCCTAAAGCTTGTGCAAATAAATTATCTATTTTCCGACAGTGTATGTATTATTTATCCCTCAATGCATAAAAGTTAATAAGTAATAAACATGAAAAAAAAACCTTGTACAAGTTTTAATTTAGGAAATCCTTGTTAATTTATCCTGTATAACTAAAATAACTGTATTCTGAGGTTTGGTGTAGATAAGTTTTACTGTGCAGTCTTAATAAAGTTGATAATTGTGTATAAATTAGAAAAAAAAGTGGTGCAATTTGGTTTTGCATAATGTATACTTTTAACTTTATTGAATATGTACATTCATTATATTTATTTATTTACAAAATGTTTTTTTTTTTGGTCAGTATAATTAATAATACTAAATAATAAAACATTGTCTTAAATATATTTGAAAAGCAGATCAAGTACTGATGACAATTTTTTTTTCTGTAAATTAAATTGCTAAAGTTGGCGTTAAGCACCAATCAATCTATCAATCAATTTTTTTTTGTAAATTATATAATGGTAATTAACATGAAGTCAAACATGAACACACATTAAAAAAATTATTAAATGCACTGATATATTACAGATAGCTGGAAAAATGGAAGCAATTTGACAGAATGAAGATGGAAATGGGATGATGAGAACTTTTGTAATGTAGAGGACAGTTTTGGCGGTTTGGTAAAATATATGGTAGTAGCTGAATGTTGTGTGTCTATAGCCTTGTATGATGTATGCTGCTAGCTAGACATTTGTTTGATAGACAGAGTAATGTCCCTTGGTGTTGTGTGTTGGTAGCCATGTTTGGAGTACGTGTATGTTGTTTGCTAGATCAGACATCACGGTCATAAAACTTTCGAGTATGATTTTCGTACTCATACTCCAAAATCGTCCAATCAGAATGCTGTATTTATTGGATATAACGTTCTGATTGGATGTTTTTCTAGTATGAGTACAAGACTCGTACTCAAAAGTGTTATAACTGTATGACTTTGTATTGTTGTTAGGTGTTGTATTGTAGCATATGTACTTTATATTTTAGTGACATTTATTTAGAGGTAAGATTGCTTTAAAATTTGCTTTACTATCTTGTCACTCCCTTTGTCTAAAGAAAAAAAAGAGACCATAGAATTTTTATCATCTAATTCGGACTATCATTTTCTTCTTAAAATTATCCTAGACTTGTACTTTTAGTGATGGGTTCACTTTCATTTTAAATTTAAATTCTTAATCACCTTGTTAAATGCTATAGGAGAGATCAGAATGTCAATTTTATTAATTCTATTTTATAATATAAAGTCAATTTTTTAATTCTATTTTATAATATAAAATATTTCGGGATGCTTTTTCATACATAATTTTTAAATTTGGAAGTCCTTAATTCAATTAAAAAAATAAAATTTAATTACTTTGATGAGAAGCCAATCTGTATCTCTAATATATGATGATACCTTTTTTATTGGTATATTTTATTTGATTTAAAGAGAAAGAAATGTTAAGTGGTAGAAACAGCTTCCAAACAAAAAAGACTTACTGGTATATTTTAAGTTCAAAATTACTATATAAAAATAACATGAAAACATTTAACGTACATTTTGTTTAAATAATTTTGTGTTATGGGTTGCAAAAATCCTTCATTCACATAACAATTTAGTATTTTTAAATAAATAAGTGAAAATGCCTATAAAAACAAATAGATATGCAACTTAGAGCTGACTTAATGTGAAAATTAAGTCAAAGATGAGAATTTTCAAACTCAATCATTACGATTGTAATTGGTGTTTAATAAATACGGATTTTATGTAAATCATGATGATTAAGAAAACATGATTTTTACAAGAAAGTTAAGTAATTACACATGTTTGCTGTTTCTCGAATATTTCAATTATGTTATAAATAGACGTAAGGAGAGACTCTATAAATTATAGCTCGTAAATATGACTTAAGGGGATTAACTCTAACTTGATTTTCTTTCAATGGCAGAAAAACAGATCGAGTCGATAACTTCATAAATAGGTAATTTTCTCCAGGATGCATTAAATAGCAGAAAAAATATTTTTCATTTCAACTGAATTAGGAAGTGCAATTATTTTTCTTAATTAAATTAATGAGCAACTTAATCGAGCCTCCGACTGCTACGATCATGGTCAATACAGAAATGTCAATTGGAGCCTAAGATGTGTTACCAGAGCTATGTTAAAAACTGTAGGTAAATATTTTATCTTGTTTTAATATCATTTAGAGTTATACTTAAAGATAAGTTTAGAAAATTGAAACCTGTATATTACTGATAAACAAATCTCAACAGACAATTGTTTATGTTTGAGAGTTTTTTTTTTTTTAATACCAACACATTAAATGTGAAATGTGTTTACATAGAAATGAAATGATATTATTTCTACTCGAAATAAATGAATAATATATGTACTAAGAATGAAATAGTATATGTACTAAGAATGAAATAGTACATGTACTCGAAATAAATTAACATGTATGTACTAGGAATACAATAAAACAAGACATGTACTCAAAATAATAAAACATAACAAACAAGCATGCTCTACTTCCTGACTTTAATAGTCATAAATTCAACCAAACTTGACTTATGAAAATCATTCTTGGTTGTCAAGGGGAGGTTCGTATGATGCCCCCTACCTACAGCTGTGTACTTTTAGAATATGCAAATTTCATAGAAATTAGAGTTTTGTTAAGACTGTCATGTTTAATATATGTTACATACCTACATGAACAATTATTTAATTCAGGTATCTTTTTTAATTGATGTACAAAGTTAATGACAAGATTTTAAAGCAATATTTATGCATGCACTACTATTTTGTTGTTCATTGTTGTTTATTTTAAATGTTCAGGTAAGTAACAGGTAGGTATATAAAGGTAAGTTTTGTTGTAACATGTTGGCTGTAGTACACCTGTGTGGAATAAAGTCTATGTTAGTATTTATGTCTTGTACAGCAGCCCCCTGTTGTAAGGCCACCCATTCTGCTATGATAAAGCCCTTATACTTTTAGTAAGAGGGAATGGCCTCTCTTAAGAGGGAACATTTAGTAGTATATAATTTTACTCTATCAGTCCATCTGAAATCTGTCCTGACAAGAGAGGTGGCCTTAGATGGGGAGGAGTGTTATAAGAGGAGGACTACTATACATATATTTTGTATAAATACCCAAACTTTTTAAGAAACTTAGCAAGTAAACCATGCTTTACTTTAAGGAAGAAGACAATGCCATTCTTTATGGTAGTTAGATATACATCTACCTATGCAGTCAGTGTCTATCACTACTAAAGCTTTAATTTTTATTTCTGCACTTGACAAGATTCTCTCCCTACAGCTTTGTGATGGGGTTTGTCAGTGATTTTGTTGCAGGTGGGATATTTTCTCTGGGTACTTTGGTTTTACACCATGATATAAATAAAATAGTATTGAAAGAAATATTAAACACCTGTAACTCAACCCATCTATTAATGATTCCAACATTTCTATTCAGCCACTGTTTTGTGATAAACTCATACTTGAAAAAATAAAATCAAATCAAAATGACTGCTATGCAAAAACTGAAAATCAAAATGACTGCTGTGCTAAAACAGAAAATCAAAATGACTGCTGTGCTAGAACAGAAAATCAAAATGACTGCTGTGCAAAAACAGAATATCAAAATAACTGCTGTGCTAAAACAGAAAATCAAAATGACTGCTATGCTAGAACAGAAAATTAAAATGACTGCTATGCTAGAACAGAAAATCAAAATGACTGCTGTGTTAGAACAGAAATTCAAAGTGACTGCTGTGCTGTCAGAAATAGAAAAATCAAAATGACTGCTGTGCTAGAACAGAAAATCAAAATGACTGATGTGCTGAAACAAAATATCAAAATGACTGCTATGCTAAAACAGAAAATCAAAATGACTGCTATGCTAGAACAGAAAATCAAAATGACTACTATGCTAAACCAGAAATTCAAAATGACTGCTGTGCTAAAACAGATATTCAAAATGACTTAATAAGAAAATCCAATGCATGTAGGGCTAATGAATTAATCTCAAAATGACTGCTGTACTATTAAAAAAAATGTTTTCTCTAATAGGAAATTATGTCACAGACCTTAAATAGGAAAATGCCACTCCATTTAAAATTTGTTCCACTTTTACATTATTTGTCTAATGAAATATTGATGAACTAAACAGTATTGTTCCTTCATAGTCATTAATTCTCAGTTAAAAATAGAGTTGCTTCCCTTAGAGCAATAAAGCAGTAAAATATTTTGCAATATAAAGAGAAAAAGTGCAGTTTTAATGACTTGCTGGACGATTAAAGAACAATTTACTTTTAAAAGAAGTAATTCTGATGTCATTAAACATTCTAAATCTTAACGGTATCTGGGTTTTATAATCAAGTGTATTAAAGGAATGGGTAAATGTATGTGTAGCTTACATTTTTTTTCATATCTAATTAATAAAGATGGAGAAAATAAAATAATAAAATTCGAATATAAGTTTAATTTTTTTTCAGAACTATTTTTTCCAACTAGAGGCTCTATTGGAATGTTGAGATAAAGTACATACATGTGATACTAATACTCTGATTTGATTTTTTTTTTTTTACCAAAGACAGACTATTCCTGTGGCTTCTGGGAGTTTTTAGCTTGCCCGGTCAATGGCCAATACATTTACATCTTCTTCTGTAAAACGACTGTGTGTTTAAAGAGAAATTATATTGGATTAAAAATGAATCCAAAACATTTTTAAATAGATCTTAAATAATCCTACATGTATGGCAGGAAGGACAAGCATGACCATCAAAACATGTCATTTGATATCTTAAAACATGTGGTCTTTAATTTGAAATGCACATTTATGAACAGTAAAATGAGCATTAAAATGTAAAATTTAAAAAACAGGGAAAATTAGTAGAACCAAGTAAAAGATGTAGGGGTTATAGTTATAAGTATTTAACACCACTTTCTACAATATTTCATTAATGTTGTAGGTAAGGTTTCTTGGGGTTTTTCTATGGAGAGTGGAACCTGGGATACCCAGAAAAAACACTGACCTGCCACAAGTCACTGACAAACTTTATCACATAAAGTGGAAACGAGCTACGATTCAAACAAAACAACATTTGTTGTGAAAGGCACTGATTACATAGGTAGATCTAACTACATGTACCATTCAAAAACATCTACAACGACCTTTAGAGGTCATATGACCATAACCTTCAAAGTCTTCAAAATTTATTATGGTGCATTGTAAATGTGTTAAGAATCCAAATATTTACTATTTCTGTATTCAAAGTGAAATTTTTTTTGAATATTGAAACATGAATGAGTCTATTACATGTTACATGTAGTTATAGAAATTGTTCATCTGACACTTGATGGAATAAGAGTATAGGAATAATTACTGTAGATTGTGAAACACCCCTAGTAGTTAATTCTATCTCATGGATGCTTCGTGTAGGAGTTAATAATGCTGTGTTCAAATATGTTTCAGAAGTTGAATTGTTTCGAAAACGTATATTTAATTTGTTTTCGATAAAGCGTTTCAGCTGAAATGATTTTGAAATGCAAGGTAAATTTGACGATGTGTGAACATACAATGCGTTTTTGAAATGATTTTGATGCGTTTTCAAAATGTTGTAAATGTGCATCTTAACCCAACATTACTTCAACGTAAATGTAGAATCAAGTAATGGGTATTAATCTTTCAAATACTCTCATTAACCGTCATCCCATCATGTATGCATTTAGTAAAGAATACAAGTTGTTTATATTTTGGGAATTTGCTTTCTACATTTTGAACTTGAAGGAAAAGCTTTACCGATATTAAAATTCTATCTGAACAAAAATAGAACTCGTAACTCAGAAAAAAAGTTGAGGATTTTCAGTTTTGAAAGAAGCCCCTTAAGAATTTAGATTTAAAATAATTGAAAAAATTACTGGAATAAATTCTTATTGTCAGTTTTTCTTTTTTTTTGCCACTATTGTGTTAATTTAAGTAAAACAGAACAACAATAAACGTCAGAAATTAGAAGTAGGATTATTAACACATAATGTCAGGCACCATAATAAAGTCAAAAATCCCACTGATGAAGAGAATTAGGAAAAGCCTCTCAAAAAAATACTATTGAATAAGAAACACATAAGTAGAAAACTAAGTGGAAATTATTGGCATGAAAATTTAGTTTGAAATAAGTTACTTGAGGTCTTTTTTTGGCCTGTAAGAAAAAATAAATAAGATATTTATATATATATGTGTTTATTTGATGGGCAGTTGATTGTTGTTTTTGTAGTGGAAGAAACAGGTCAGAGAACAGAATAGAAGTTTTATATGGTAAGTCTTTATGTTTTAGCTCACATGGCCTTTTGCTGTCATTTGGTTTTAGCTCACCTGGCCAAAGGCCATGTGAGCTTTTGCCATCACTTGGCGTCCGCCGTCCGTATGTCCGTCGTACGTCGTAAGCTTTCACATTTTAATTTCTCCTCAGAAACCACTGGGCCAATTGCAACCAAACTTTGGTGGAAAGGTCCTTGGATGGCCCTCTTCCAAAATTGTGTCCGGTGATCCCGACTTTCAACCAAGATGGCCACCAAGCTAAAAATAGAAAAAAGGGGGGGGGGAGTGAAATTTTAATTGTCCATTGCTGCTTTAGTATAAGTCAAAATGAGCTCAAATTTTAAATGCAGCTACATGGCAAGGAGTAGTTTAACATATCTTTCAGGTTTTTCTGTGAAATTTTTCTTTCAGCCGATTTATACCGATTATGCATATTAGGTATATTTTGATAAAAGATCACATTTAAATCTTCTCCTCTGAAACCGCTGAACCAAATTAAACCAAACCTGGCAGGGATGGTCCCTGGGTGGGTCCCTTTCAAAATTGTGTC
>MJUT01042341.1:233896-250400 GCA_002080005.1 Gigantidas platifrons | reverse complement strand
CCCAAAAATATGCTAAACAGCCTTTATCTGGGACCACTAGGCTGACTTAACCCAAAAATATGCTAAACAGCCTTTATCTGGGACTGCTAGGCTGACTTAACCCAAAAATATGCTAAACAGCCTTTATCTGGGACCACTAGGCTGACTTAACCCAAAAATATGCTAAACAGCCTTTATCTGGGACTGCTAGGCTGTCTTAACCAAAAGTACATCATTATTTGAATATTTTTTAAGCCAAATATTGTTGAGAAAGAGCCATTAAGCTCTTATCAATCTATATATTAATAAACTCAAATAGATGTGTAACTATTTGTTTCCTTAGGGCCGTCATGGCTGTGATCGTATGATACTTGGATTTACAACTACCTGTGCAATCAGTGCCTATCACCACTAAAATTGTGAGTTCGAACCCCGTTCATGTCGAGGTGCACTCAATACTACATTATATGATAAAGTTCATCAGTGACTTGCAACACATTGGTGGTTTTCTGTGGGTGCTCCGGAAGCCTCCAACAATAAAACTGACCGCCACAATATAACTAATATATTGTTGAAAGTGGCGTTAAGCACTATAAACCACCAAACCAACCATTTGTTTCTGAGTACAGTCAAACCTGCCCATGTGGTCACCTCTATTAAGCAGTCACCTGTATTTAAAGGTCACCTTTTCTTGTACTGTCATAGAAAATATCACATGAATTGAACCTTTTTTAAGAGGTCACCTGTCTTATAAGACCTCTTTTTTCTTTGTCCCAAAACTGACCTCTTAAAGGAATACTCTTGTCAGTTGAAAAATTGTTTTAATTCAATTCATTATAACTTTTTATTCGTAAATAATTTATCATTTACAAAAAAAAACACCTTTATTAACATTAATATACCCAATTAGAAATATGAATATTTGGAATTTCCTGTCGTAGTGTAAGCGGCCATGACACCTATTCATGTGACGTCACAGGTCCGGATCGTGTTAGTTGAATAAATAATATGTATCTGACTCTTTCCAACATTGTGCCCATTTGGTTATGTTTTATTATCAGATCAACCGCTATACAATGTTTATAATTGTTAATCGTTCTAATTTTGTTCTTAATAGTCCCATCCCATGTTACATTTTCAAAAAACAAAGGAGTTTATTTGTATCGGAAAGGGGGGGGTCCTGCGTAGTACGTATAATTTCATGTTTTACGTGATTGGCCGTAGGTTAAAAAACTGTCAGTTTTAACTCATTTTATGCATACACATGTTTTTTTTCTTTTTTGTCCCCAATGTTGTCGTACTTTCCCATGTTTTTCGAAGTCACTGATGGATGATCATGTGTTGACAGGTAGTCCTGTCCTGATCGGTAATTACACAAAAAAAATCAGTTTTCATCCTTGCCCTTTTCGTTAGTGCAATAAAATAATTAACATGAAGTCATAATGATTTTGTAAATATCAAAAGATAAATTTATACGACGTTATTTTACGAATTACATAATTTTTAATGATAAAATTGCAACTGATCAATGCTGATATAATATACGATACCGGATAAATGACGTCACGGCTCTTTCGGAAGAGCTCTAATTGCAGGTATAATCCGAGAATGGATTATGTCCCTTGTCTCCGCACAGTGCAGAGTGCTGAAAAATGGCGACCCCCATTGTTTGGTGCAACAGGCAACTTCAAATCACGAAATTTTACCTTACGGTATATTATTTTTAACATTCATTAACACAAATGTCTTTTAGTTACTGTCATTTAAATATTCACGCTAACTTGTTAAGACCATGGAGTTTTTCTTTAATACAGGTTTGACTATTTTGTTTTTGTGGTCAACATATTTGTTTTGTATGCAAGTTCATTAGCCTTAGCAGAAGAAGAAGTGATATTGGAGGAAATATTCATGCAATACCTACTTGTATAATTAATAAATAACAAATCAACACTCCAACTGATCACTGAGATCAATAACCAATTCTCTTTAATGATCAGCTACAAATTACCAAACCATGGAAAGCAACAGCGAAAATCTGACCGAATTTGTTTTTACCTACAAATGTATGTCCTGAGTTATGACAGTAAAAATGATGTATTTCAGTTGTAATTGCATTTCCGTCTGAAGAAAAATAATATAAAAACAATATATATATATATTTATTTATCTGTTTTTATATTGTATAGTGTATCACTATCGTCTCTACACTGGTCCTTGTAGAAACTGGTTTATACACTACTTGAATTATTGGACAGTTGTTTTGTTCAAACCTCTGATAATTACAATGTAATTTGTTTTATATGAATTATCTGACACTACCAAATACTTTGTTTTTACAGT
This sequence comes from Gigantidas platifrons, assembly GCA_002080005.1. Lineage (NCBI taxonomy): Eukaryota > Metazoa > Mollusca > Bivalvia > Mytilida > Modiolidae > Gigantidas > Gigantidas platifrons. Next base: position 248,081 of record MJUT01042341.1, on the reverse strand, counting down.
TCATGGCGAAGTGTACTCGATACAACATTATGTGATAAAGTTTGTCATTGTCTTGCGACAGGTCTGAGGTTTTCACAGTACTTCGGTTTCCTCCACCAATGAAACTGGCCACCATAATATAGCTGAACTGTTGTTGAAAGTGGTGTTAAATACCATAAAACCAAAACCAAATCTTTGTTTTTGTATTATTGTTCTTCACGAAAAAATGCTAGAATGCCTCCTTCTCTGGGACTGTAAGGCTGATTGAACCTAAACTCTACATGAATGATCTTGATTTTGATTTCCTTTAAAAAAAGATAATTTTGGAAACCAAGATGATCTTAAACCACTGTTGAACAGTTTAACATAGGACCATATGGAAAATAATGTTGTCTTCTCTGACACTACTGAACTAACTGAAGACAATATTCCTGATATTAAGGAGAGTAACATGACAAATTACCATTTCAGAGCACCTAACTTCACTTCCATTTTTTTGTGGGGTTTGTATTGCTCAATCTTTAATTTTATATTTTCTGTTTAGTGTTTTTATAGCTCATCGTTTTTTCTCTCTTTTTGGCCACACTAATAAAACTGACCACCAAGGTATATCTGAAATTATGTTGAAAGAGCCATTAAACATCCTAACTCTTACCCTTTTTATTCATTTTACTGTCTGTCCTTTGATAAATTGTGGTTTCTTATTGTCCCTTTGGTATATTAAAACTTTACTGTACAGGAGTAAGCATTGCATTGTCTTCCTAATATATATATTTGTTTGTGTTGTACAGTAAGAACACAAGTATTGCTTATGGTTCACCATAGGATTCTTTGGGGTGAAACTTAATAAGTATTCTTCTAAGAAGTTGATAAACTCAGTGAACTCTGAGTGAATAATCACTGGATAGTCTCTCGTGTTCATTTACTAAATGGTACTTGTCTAAAGTGTTTTTATAGATCAGTAAACAAGTTGACCACTCACTCTGGAGATAATTTGAACATTGGACCTTATAGTAGGTCTTCTTCTGTGAAACTGCTTAACCAAAGGAATCCAAACTACTGTTGTTTCATTTATTTACGTGATTTTCAATTTTCATAGAAAAAAAGGATATCTAGATATTCGTTGATATTTGAATTCATGGTATTGATACTTTCTCTTGTTACGTATGTCTTTCTACGTTCACTTAATTTGGTGGTTTTTGACAGTATCAACAAAAAAAAAGAAAATGGTATTCAACGAATGAAAATGTAAATATTAAATACTGCATGCATGAATTATCATTGAATAGTAGCATTAAACAACCGTAATCTAACCCATCCAACTTATTTTAATGTCGTCGGTCCTCTTATTTAATGTTTTAAGCCGACTGGAGATTTTTGAAAATGCCATCATTATGAGCATTAAGATTTAAGTTTAATCAATCTGCACAAATTATTGTTAGTTATGTTTTTTTACAGATTACCATGTGAAAAAAATAATTACCAAAATTTCATCCAAATGGGACGAAAATATGTCACAGAAATGTGATGAATGTCCCAGTGACATTTTGTACAACTAACATTTTATCTTATCGTGGAATAGGAATGTTTTAACGAATTTAGACGCCAAACCTACAGGGATTTGTATTAACATTAGTTTCCACATAAGCGTCAATTGCAATTTTTCATTTTCAAAAAAGATGTCTGTTTAAATTTGTTTCGAAGAAATTAACTTTAATTTGAAGTAGCATTTAGTAAATTTGTAAGTTATATATCTTTTATTGACCCAAAAAGTGGAATGATCTGAAAACTGTTTTTAAATTTGTTTCATTTAAGCAATTTTTTCTTCAATAAACAATATGAAATGAATAAAGAAAGCTACCAGTCTGATACGACACATATGTTAGTCGTAAATATTGCATGTGTGACAACAATTAATAGTCGTAACACGTTAGATTTCATCAAATTTTGTTTTTGTTTCAATTAGCGATCATGTGAAATTGCCATAATTTTTCTGACTCTCTTATTCTTTCAAGAAAAGATATAAATTCACAATTTTGTGTTGTTTTTTTTTTTAAAGATTTTATTTATCGTGTCAAATATTGTAAATCTCTATCAAAGTAATATTAACAAGTTGTTATCTGTAAATTTATGCCAGTTAAAGTGAGTGAAAGGTTATATACAATAGATGATTGCGTTTATTGTGATTAACGCCACTTTCAACAATATTTCAGTTATATCATGGCGGTCAATTTTATTGGTGGAGAAAACCACCGACCTGTCGCAAGTCACTGACTAACTTTATCACATAATGTTGTATCGACCTGGGTTTGAACTTGCAACTTTAGTGGTGATAGGCACTGATTACATAGGTAGTTATAAACTACTATACGATCACCACCAAGATGGCTCCTATATGCAAAAGAAAAAGAGAAAAATAGAGAACATTTTTTGTAATAATTCTCACTTCATCCTTTGCTCGGTATGTCAAAAATTAAGTGCTATTGATATTGATAAAAGCTAATACTTGCCTTTGATTTTGCTATTTTCTAGTATTGGAAAAAGTCATGGTATATTAAAATTTATTTGCAATAAAGATCAAAAACAAATTCTAGAAAAATGTTTTAAAAAAAATGATCATTTTAAAGTAATCTAATTTTCTTCTACAAAACAAAACACAATTGTCTGGTAAAGCTACATTTGTCTTGTGCTCGTAACAAAAGGAATCTCTGAGTGACGTTGATTTATCTGCTGTTCACGAACAGGAAAATGCATTACCTTCTTGTCTATTTATCCATTTAAGGAAGAAGAATTAGTGGTGAGGATTTCTGTGGGATTTTTTTGTTTTTTTACAATTGAAAATGTCTACCACGTATTTCATATAGCGTTTTTTTTTCATGAAGTCTGAAATGACGAGAGTTTTCTCCGTTATAATGGTACTGTCGTCACCTGTATGGTGTAACCACTAATATTATATTGTCAATGTTAATTCAGTGTTAGATCTCACATTATTTTCTACTCAGAAACGACAGTTTAAGAAGATCAGGGAATACTCGTTTTAAATTTGAATGTGCATAAATGGTTTTTTAGAAGTATCAGAAGAATATATTAAATGTAATTTACTTATAAATGTCAAAGTTCTGAATATATGATCGAACGTCAGCTCGAAAGATCAAATAATTGAATAATTCTAATTGAAATGTTATTGAAGATAAAAAAAATGTCTACCAGTATTGCAGTAAGGGACCAACCATTCTTATATGCAGGGGACTGCGATTTCTTGTTTGGACGGAATAATTTTTGTGTGTGAAAATTTTCAAAGGGCATATAAGGGGAAAAAGGGAGGAATATTGAAGCATTAGACATTGTTAATTGGTCCGACAGGATACATGTAATCTTTTTCAATTAAAATCCCAGAAAAATGAAACTTACATGTAAAAAGTTTATTTACAGAAAAATGAAGTACAGGATGCTTTATTCTCAAAAAATGCTATTAAGCTCTAGCTAGACAGTTTTTATTAACAGAATATCTCTCTATATGTCTGGATTAAATAATTTAGAGACGAAATAAGCTTAGAAATAGCTGTGGTCTTCATTTCCTATTTAAATACTCTAACTTTAAAAAAATGAATAAGAAAAAAAAACTGATGTCCATCCACGGATTAGACGTTCGTCAGAACGGTAGGACTCCTCTAATGGAAGTCATTACAGAAATAGATTTTCTAGTTACCGGTATGTTTCTATCATTGCCCTTTTCATTCTGTCTGTCATTGACATAATAACTCTAATGTTTTTATATTACAAATGCTGTTTTTACAAGAATAGAACTCTGCGGCAGACGTCTTTGGATAAACAAAAGTAATTAAGGAGAAATTGTCTTATATACAAGAAAAATGTCTGTGGTATTTGACATCAATTTCATCTTTGGAGGGAAAATGACCAGTATCGCATGATCGATAAATATAGAATAACGCAAGTTTTGAAGGTCGAGACAAACAATATCACTGGGCGAGATCAAAGAAGAAATGTTCAAATCACACGGGTTACGCAAGGGTGTGTACAACCTAATTAAGGTTATTTCGAATGAAACAAACAGATAATTTCGATCAATCCTTACAAATTAATTCAAACTTTTTTTGTTATGATGTTGTAAAATATATTTATTTTTTCAAAATAAGGCAAATAATCGGAAATAGATTTAAATAACCCCAAAGGTCCCACATTTAAAGAAAATCGCCTGATGACAACGGCATGCGACGCCTTTAGAATGACGTCTATTTTCAGATTCAGTACATATGAAAATAACCTCATCTTTTTAAACCAATCAAAACACGTATAAAATGACATGTGACTCTAAAATTAATTTATATATATATAATAGCACAGTCCACTTGTATAGTTATGTATGTACATTTGATGCTTCTTACAGGCAGAAATCCAATGCACTAAGATAGTAAAATACTACATGAACCTAACTTATCCCCCTCAAGAAAGGCCACCTCTCTTTTAATGCCACTTTTTGCAGAGATGTTAACTTTTGAAAGTGCCTCTCAGGGAGATCTCACTGGCTGACAGTGAGCTCTCAGTGAGATCCATCATCAACCTTTTTATGCACGATGGCAACAACAAAATTGTTAATAAATGAATATTTATTCATTATTTAGAATAACAAATCAGATAACAAGTGTATATATATAAATAAATAGATATCTGGTAATATACATGAAATGAAAAAGTGTTGTTAGCACATTATGAGCTAGAAGCTTTACTGTCTTGTTCCTTTCTACAGTTCACCACAGCCTCTTTTGCACTTTTACAAACACTTTTACTGGGTTTGTACTTTGCATTCCTCATCAATATTTAATTTTGAGGCTAATAATTTGCACAAAGTATCATTATTTAGTTGTGACCTGAAACATGTAAATATTTTCCTAACACAAAACACTGTCAGCATTTGAGTGAGCTACAGTGAAATGAGTACTGCAGATTGTGCAGAATGCATAACAATCCGCTCTGTCACTTTTTGTCAAAAAGTCAAATTCCTTGAGCCACTCGTTTTGAAATCTGCTGTTGTATCGTTTCCTTTTCCGTAGAGGTGAAGCCATTTAGTCCGTCATTAATGTAATCAATGAGAAGTGTTCATTTCAAATCTCGTTAAGGACGTTAATATCGTAGGTTGGAGAGTGGAACAGCGAAAAAGAACAGCGAAAACCAGCCGTTGTTTACTTCCGGTTATGAAACAAAAATTTTAATCATAGAAATTGTCTACCGTGAGTTTTGGACTATATATCGGGAGGCGGGAGTTTGATCCTCGAAACCGTGAGTCTACCGGGGAAACCGGGAGAATTAACATCTATGCTTTTTGATTGCAGAATAGGTGATCTTATAAGACGGGGACTACTCTCATAGATGGGCAATGTCAAATAAATCTTCTGAGGTGCAAAATAGTAACCGTAGATTTAACCAAACAACAAAAAAACAATAGGGGTGATTGGGGGTATCAATACCTAGTATTTTCCAGTGGAATAAACTAACTTACATGCAAATAAAAATGGAAGAAATTAGTCTTTTTTGTTTGGCATCACTCGGGCAGAATGTGTATCAAAATCCTTTTTAAAACTTCATTCCTTAAACTTGTGTTAATGACAAGACGTTGTTTTTTTCTTCCAGTCTCTGATGAATTAAATGATATAAGATAGAAGAAATCCAATTTTGTAATAGTGAAAGTTAATTTCCAATCCAGACTTGAGATAGTTATACCCTTGAGGTTTCTGTCTTGAGATTCTTAGACTTATTTGGAACTGTTTAGAGATTATTTGAAACTGTTTAGAGACTATTGATCTTGTGTTAAGTTGGAATCAAAATTCTCTGTCATTTCTTGGAAAAACCGTAACCATGAGGTTTATTATATTTCAAAAATACAAAGGAGTGATTAATTTGTTCATATCCATTTTGTCTGAATGCTCTATTTTTCAATATTTTCAATACTATAGTATTTATTCTGCAAGATAATTTATAAAAAATGGAGGTTTCATATATTGAATATACTATTCATTTATAATTTTCGATTCTCATCTGACTTTTTAGATTTAAGATGGATTTTTTTAATGTGACGGGGCCATCGTGGTAGTGATCATGCGATAGTTTGATTTATAACTACCTATGCAATCAGTGCCTATCATCACTAACATTGTGAGTTCAAATCCAGCTCATGCAAGGTGTACTTGAAACAACATTATGTGATAAAGTTGTCAGTGACTTACAGCAGGTTGGTGGTTTTCTCTGGGTACTCTGGTTTTCTCCATAAAACAGATTGGGACAACTTTAAAATAAAACATTGCAATAAATCCCAATTTAAATGGAATTAAGACATTCTTTATTTATTTTAGTATAGCTAATTCAAATGCTAGATGCACTTCTTTTTATGTCCCCGCCACTAAGTGGCCGGGACATATAGTGTTACCAATGTCCGTAATTCCAAAATAAAACAGTTGTAACCACTTTTTTTTGCTGTGCTTTGAGATATTGACTTGATATTTGGTATGTGGGTGTATAATGATAAGTTACAAATGAAGTTTACGTTTCGTTCCGGTCCAATGATTTTTGGCCGATTTATGGCCCTTGGACTTTGAAATTTGGCCAAATATTTAGTTGTCACCACTTTATTTCACTATGATTTGAGATATTGACTTGATTTTTGGTATGAGAGTGTATAATCATAAGTTACAGATCAACTTTGAAATTCATTTGTTATTCTTAGCCTATTACTGATGGAATTATAAAAGGGTGAAACATTTGGGAGCCTACTTAATATTCACGGCGGGGACATTCGTGTCTTTCCGACACATCTAGTTTTAAAAAAAAAATATCCCGATATTACCAGAGATATAAGTAAAAGAGTTACATGTAATCTATATAACTAAATTGGAAACTGGAGTACAATCAGCATCAAATTCTATTTTTGAAAAAACGTAAATTGAAACGTACATTTAAATCAGACGACTTAAATATTGTAATAAAAAATATGCATGCAAAAATAGTAAACCGATTTTCAATCTGGCTATATATTGCATCAAGTCCTTCGAAAATATGAATAATTACTTATGCGACAAGAGATTATATGAAAATGACATCAATGAGATCATGAGGGAATACTTTGTTTTGTATATGATCATGACATATTTAGCGAGAATCTAGGTGGCATATACCATCTATAAGATTGATTTGTCTCTCGTACAACATTTTGCAAGACATTTGAAAAAACAGGCAGCATCTTTTAATATCCAACATTCTCATAGTTCTTATAAACTTTTATCTTCGGTTCTTGAGTAGCATTTGAACATTTTTTTTCTGTATAATTTATATACATTATCTAGAATCCATCCATCATCAACCTAAACCTAAATATTTTCAAAATTATTTTGCTTTAAATTTAATCCAAGTGCATCCAGAAAAGGTGCCACAAAAACACCCTCTATGTGATCGTAAACACCTCAACCTCAATCAGAATAAATCAATTGTTTGATCTTCTTGAATTATTGATATTAAGACAAAATCTATTTTTATCAGATGTAGACCAAAATATATAGACTACTCATAACAGGAACTGATCACAAGGTTTCATCTTGTTTTGATCAGACACCATTCCTTGATTTTCTTTTGTGATAAATTACATCTTTAATAATGTGATGAGAATTATCTTATTGTCTGAAAAAAAAGTAGGGTGAATTAATTTGAAGTCTCAATATATGTAAATTGTATAACATTAAGTACAATTTTGGGTTTTGTGAGAAATAATATTAGGGAAAACTAGAAAATTAGAAAATTCCTAAGGCTCTATTACATAAGACTCAATACTTTATAAACGTGCATAAAAAGCAGATAGAATCAAGCTCCGATACAAATTATTCCAATAACATTGAATTTTATAGGATTCCCATGTCAGGAAAACTTAATGATGATATTTGGATAATTTAATATACATTTTCCATCTTATTGTATTTGACACCTTGTGTTAAAACAGGCTTCTCCTGGGAGTCCATTAGATTTTATAGGTATTGATAGATCGCTGTTTACTGAAGTATAATACTGGTGCTGTAGTATAAAGTCGTTCCCGTGGTTATATCTTTATGCTGATGGATATTTGAATTTTGGGAATAAGGTACAGGCTATTTATAGATATTTTGTATGTTCCTGCTATGATGCAATCAGATGCAGTTATTTTACAAAAAAACAGTCATGCTATATTTTTTTGCAAATTGTAATTGATTTTGAGGATGTAGTAACAGGGATATAAAGACTGTTGGAGAATAAGATGCTTTTTTAAGGCAAATAATTGTTTGGTTTATTTAACAGGAGTTAATGAGTGAGTGAGTGAGTGAGTGAGTGCGTGATTGTTGTTTAGTGTCAACTCAGCAATTTTTTTCCCATTTTTCCATACAAGTCTTATGATGGATTCACTTCAGTAGTATTTTTTCTTGTTCCATTGAAACGTTGGAAAGCTATCTTTTATTTTGTGCAAAAAATAAGAATTTTGAGAATTGAATGCAAAATGATAATTTGTGAATTTATTTTGAATTTCTTGAAAATCTTGTTGTTATGCAATATGAAAATTAATTTTGTTTCAGTCTTATTTTTGTAATTTTTGAGAAGCAAAACAATAGGCATGTTCCTCATGGTATTATGAGAAACTGTTGGGCCATTTCAACAAACCTTGTGCAGGAATGATCTATGAGTGAACCATATAGCAATTGCTACATAACAATAATTGTCAATGAATATGCAAATGAGCCCTGTTTTCGTTCATTACCATGGAAACAATGAGTAACTATTAGCCAGGTCAGTAATTATTGACTTGATGTATACTCTGACAGTTTTCTCTGCAGATCAATCTTCCACTAAATCCTTGTGCGTGCAACTCCTCCTACTGCATATCTTTGAACACGTTGCAATGTTTGTCGATTGCTAGTTGCACTTTTGGTTGGAGGAGGTTAGGGGGTTATGGTGTTTAACACCACTTTTAACAATATTTCAGTCATTTTTTTTTGGTGGAGGAAACCAGAGTACCCTGAAAAAAACACCGACCTGACACAAGTCACAGACAAACTATTGCATAATGTTGTATCATAGATACTCCATATATTGTTTGAAATAAAACAGATGGATAAACACAATATAGCACAATATCATACAACTTTGAGAAAGAGTATAAATATAATCCAATCAACAGGCCACAACAATAAAGTCAACCAATGAAAATGTCTTTGGTCATAAAGGGCAATAAGTTATAACTCCATAAAAGATAATCCAACCTAAAGTGGAGGACCTTTGTATTCATGATTGTATGGTAGTTGGATTTACAACTATCTCTGCAACTTTATTCTTTGATCATGTTCCACAACATTTGTATGCACTTAGTATTGAAGAGAGTATGATGATGAATTTTTGCTATTGCCATTGTAGAGTTATGGGACTTTGTTCATATACATATATGGCATTTTTTTTACATGTCTTACAAGAACTCGTGTTTATTTAGTATGACCAAACTTCATTATATTTGTACAAAATCTTAAGTGATAAATGTGGTATTTTTTCTATTTTAAAGATTTCCTTAAATGCTGTTTCAGAATAATAGACCTTCTTTGATCATGAACAAATTTGCAGTTTTTTACATGTCTGACAACAACTTAAATTCTCAAAACTCTAGCACAACCTTAGAAGTGATGACTGTAGGATACCTTTTGATTGTCAAACCTCTAGCACAACCTTAGAAGTGATGACTGTAGGATACCTTTTGATTTTGATGATATTCGTTTCATTTTCTGATTTGATGCCAAACCTGCCCTTATTGTACCCAGTTTTTTTTAATGGATATTAATTTTGTTTGTCTAGCCTGGCTGAAAGGGACATCTTAGTTGCAACTTGCTGCTATCATTTTGCATGGTTTTGGCTTTTGCTTCATTGTACATGAAAATTCAAAAAGTTGAACGGTAATTGCCAGCAATATAACAGTACATTTGCACCGTGTGAGAAAGAGAAATGGGCCAAAGGCAGATATTTATTGTCTGGAATGTTCAAACTGTGATCCTAGAATAACAGTTTCAAGAGAGGGATTACAGTACATTTTTGTTTTGTCTTTTGTCTTGTAGTATATAGCTTAAGGATATATATACGTATGTGCTTGATTCCTTTACAAATCTACATTAAGATATTGTAAAATAATACTGAGAAAAACATGTCACTCAGACTATCAACATTTCTGACCAAGAGCAGATAATTATCTTTGTAAACTATATGTCCTAATACCAGTGTTACAGTATATTTGCACTGATCTTTTGACTCTTAGTGAATAGCTATAGGTTATATATTTGATTCCTTTACAAATCTACATTAAGACATTGTAGAACAGTACAGAGAAAAACAGATTTCTCAGTCTGCCAACATGTCAGGCCAAGGGCAGATAATTATTTTTGAAAACTATACATTGTATGTCCTAATAACAGCATTACAGTATATTTTCGTTGATCTTTTGTCTCTTAGTGAATAGCTACATGATTATATCCTTGATTCACCTACAAATATACATTAAGACATTGTAAACCAGTACAGAGAAAAACAGATTTCTCAGACTGCCAACACATCAGGTGCAAACTGTATGTCTTTTCGTTGATCTTTTGTCTCTTAGTAAATAGCTATTAGTAAATATATAAGACTCCTTTACAAATCTACATTAGCGTATTGTAAAACAGTACAGAGAAAAATAGATTTCGCAGACTGCCAACACATGATGCCAAGGGCAGATACTTGTTTCTGCAAACTGTATGTCCTAAATAACAGAATTACAGTATATTTGGTTCATCTTTTGTCCTTTGGTATATGGCTATAGGCACAGGAATCGGAAATTTTATCAATAAAATACGGTAAAACGTTGTAATTTACTATCCGCCTACCTTTACTATCAATGCTATATATTATATATAGCATTGATAGTAAAGGTAGGCGGATAGTAAATTATAGCATTGATAGTAAAGGTATGCGGATAGTAAATTACAACGTTTGACCGTATTTTATTGATATAATTTCCGATTCCTATGCTATAGGTTATATATTTGAGCCCTTTACTAATATACATTAGATATTGTACAACTGTACGGCAAAAAATAAATTTCTCAGTCTGTCAATATTTCAGGCCAAGGGCAGATAATTATTTTTACAAACTGTATGTCCTAATATCAGCTTTACAGAATATTTTGTGTTGATCTGTTTGTCTTTCAGTGAATAGCTTAAGGATATATTCTTGATTCACTTACAACTCTACATTAAGATATGTAAAACAATACTGAGAAAAACACATTACTCAGACTACCAACATTTCAGACCAAGAGCAGATAATTATTTCTTCAGCAAAGTCGATGTCATAAAGTAAATACACGTAGCCGTAAGCTACTTCATATATAATGTCATTAGGTTATTGTGAAATGTTACGGAGAAGAAAGACATCACACAGGCCTCACTTTTCGAGCCGAGAGCAAATATTTAGTTTTCAATTGTATATCATGATCACTATATTAGTTTGTTATTTTTTCTTTGTTTTGATTTTCGCTTGAAGCTACTTGATACACAATGCTATTATGATATTGTAAGGCTTGAAAGAGGAAATGGCATTTTCTGTTCAAGGTTAGGACAGATAAATATGCTATATTTATACAATAGTAAAATAGTTCAGCTGTACCAAACATACACACAATAGCCAAATAAAGAGTTTATGGCTTCTGATTACCCCTTTGGTATCTTTTGGCCATTGTATTGTCTGTCCTTTGAGTTATGGCTTCTGATTACCCCTTTGGTATCTGTTTGGCCATTGTATTGTCTGTCCTTTGAGTTGTGGCTTCTGATTACCCCTTTGGTATCTTTTGGTCATTCTACAGTCTGTCCTTTGATTTATGGCTTCTGATTACCCCTTTGGTATCTTTTGGCCATTGTATTGTCTGTCCTTTGAGTTATGGCTTCTGATTACCCCTTTGGTATCTTTTTGGCCATTGTATTGTCTGTCCTTTGAGTTATGGCTTCTGATTACCCCTTTGGTATCTTTTGGCCATTGTATTGTCTGTCCTTTGAGTTATGGCTTCTGATTACCCCTTTGGTAACCTGACCTGAAGAATCATGCATGGTTTAAGCATAACTTTGTGTCATCATCCATCCTTCATATATCATAACTTTTCGCAGTTATGACTTTTCTTCCAAAACCTTAAAACCAAATTAAACCAAACTGGGAGTGTTCTTGTATGTTCTACTGTCAAAACTGTCAGCAGCCCTGTCCTCCATTTATGGTGGCTATTTTGACTGAATATTGAAATTACTTTAATTGAATATTACCGCTTTATTGTAAGTTAGAAAATCTACAATGAGCTTAAATTTTTATTGTTTTTTCATACAACCAATTTTATAGATTATGCAAATTAGGCATCTTTTGATAAAAAAATAACATTTAAATCTTCTTCTCAGAAATCATGGTACAAAAATAAACCAACAAATTTCTTTAATTGAGTATTACTGATTTATTGTCAAAATGAGCTGTAATTTACACTGCAACTGCATAACAATGAGTAATTCAGTATTATTTTCCTGGTTTTTCGTAATTTTTTTTATCAGCTGACTTATACCGATTATGCAAATCAGCATATTTTGATAGACAATCGCATTAAAATATTATCAAAATCAATTGATTTAGATGAAACCAATCTGTGCTGGGATGGTATTTTAGTGGTCCACTTTCCAAATTGTGTCACACAGACCCACCCTCCATTCAAGATAGCTGGGAGTTAGATGTGAGTGGATTACGGTGTACAAAAATAATTTTAGAAAAGTTAACATTGAACTTGATTAGATTTCTTCAGAGAACAAAACATTATGACCTGCACTGAGCTTAAAACATATCTGAAAGCTTCAGTCATTGTTAAGTATACAGGCAATGACGATGTTTTGCAAGTTTCTTGCCTTTTGCTTCTTTGCCTCTTAGTCATATAAGGCCAGATCTTCTGCGATGAAGATTGATTTGATTTGATTTTTGGTGTTTAATGCCACTTTCAGCAATGTTTCAGCTATATCATGGCGACCAGTTTTAGTGGTGGAAGAAGCCGGAGTACCCAGATATAACCACCGACCACGGGCAAGCAACTGGTAAACTTTATCACTTGCGAGTCGAGTGCACCTTTTTTTGTAATTTACAAAGGTGGACGCGAACCCACACCATATTGGTGATAGGCTTGTATAAGTTGTTAGGTAATCCAACGACCTAACTCATTGAGCCACCCGGACCCTGCAATGAAGAAGTGGCCTTATTAGAGAAGTGACCTTTCTTGAGGGGAACATTTGATAGTATTTAACTATGTCAGAGTGTCTTAAATCTTTAAAATGGTCTTATAAGAGAGGTTGCCTTTCAAGAGAGGGACTACTGTATGCTGAAGTTGTTTTGATGTGAAATTATTTTGATTTGAACCATTTACTAAAATATTTTACATCCTGAATCATTCAATTTTCATTTCCTGATCATTTGCACTCTTTTTTTGGTGTTGATTTGGTTTATAGATATACCATACACATATTCCTAGCAACAATGATTGATATTAATCATTAATTTTCGCCTATATAAAATTGGATATATTTATATCATCTACTCTGACGCTTATGAATATTTTAGTGTATTTTAATGGAATCAATTTGAAAAAAAAAATGTATCAATATTCAAAATTAAATAGCTTTCAAACGATGAAAGCAACATTTTAGAAATCATTTGATGGATATAATAAAATGAAAAACAAAAAATACCACACGGTCAGAACAGTTCTTAAATACCACACTGTCAGAACAGTTCTAAAATTCTACACTGTCAGAACAGTTCTAAAATACCACACTGTCAGAACAGTTCTAAAATACCACACTGTCAGAACAGTTCTAAAATACCACACTGTCAAAACAGTTCTAAAATACTACACTGTCAGAACAGTTCTAAAATACTACACTGTCAGAACAGTTCTAAAATACCATACTGTCAGAACAGTTCTAAAATACCACACTGTCAGAACAGTTCTAAAATACCACACTGTCAGAACAGTTCTAAAATACCACAATGTCAAAACAGTTCTAAAATATTACACTGTCAGAACAGTTCTAAAATACCACACTGTCAGAACAGTTCTAAAATACCACACTGTCAGAACAGTTCTAA
>MJUT01042341.1:206083-219708 GCA_002080005.1 Gigantidas platifrons | reverse complement strand
CAAAAATGGCTAAGGTCACCTATGTCTGAGGGAGGAGAATCTTAATTCTAAAAATGACTAATGTCACCTATGTCTGAGGGAGGAGAATCTTAATTCTAAAAATGACTAATGTTACCTATGTCTGAGGGAGGAGAATCTTAATTCTAAAAATGACTAATGTCACCTATGTCTGAGGGAGGAGAATCTTAATTCTAAAAATGGTTAAAGGCACCTATGTCTGAGGGAGGAGAATCTAAAATGACTATGGTCACCTATGTCTCAGGGAGGAGAATCTTAATTCTAAAAATGGCTAAGGTCACCTATGTCTGAGGGAGGAGAATCTTAATTCTAAAAATGACTAAGGTCACCTATGTCTGAGGGAGGAGAATCTTAATTTTAATATTAATTACATTATATAGGAAATTTAAATTTTCATTTTGTGTATTGTGAAAAAACACATTTAGCTTCTACATAAATACTCTTACTATGGGATAATAATGTTGATAATGAATATATATATATTCATATATAATATTCGTTCCTGGATCTTGAACAGTATCTTTGCAAGATAAGTTTGCACACATGATATAGATGAGCCAGTGATTAAGGTTTTTTTCTTTCAAATTGTTTTAGCTTTTCAGTATATTTCTTTGTTGTGCTGCATATAACTTCTTAAATTCCACCGAGGTATTAACAAATGTTGTATTAATATAATAAGCAAATTGTGCATGTTTTCACAGACTAAAAGAACATTCTTAAAGCATTCCAAATTTGCAAGTTTTAATTGCATAATGGCATTTTTCTATCCAAACCCACCTCTGTTCCCTTTTTTTCTTGTTGAAATTTAATTATTTGGTACTGTTGTAGTGGAAGATGGTGAACATTTTTGTATTTCAATGATTAAAAAATTGTTTACATGAAGCTGTAATAATGGTTTAAAGTTTACATGAAGCTGTAATAATGGTTTAAAGTTTACATGAAGCTGTAATAATGGTTTAAAGTAAGATGTTTGAGAATTTATTCAATTAATCCAAGAATTAAATTATAATTTAATAGCTGATGCTAGCAATTAGTTAGCCTGGGAGCAAATATGGCATAATAAAAGTTAGAGAAAGTCTGACATTTTTGTACTTCTAAAATCATTTCCTTCATCATTCCTGATTTAAATTTTAAATTTTATTTGCTGCGGGGCTACTTTGAAGGAAGTAAAGATTATATTTTTTCAGAGACTTGTAATTTAAAAAAAAAATCTTTGACATTGGTTTTTGAGGCATTTTGTAAACATTTGTGAACTAACTGCTGGAGAACTTCAGAAGATACAATGACTTCTAATGCGATCTTTAACATTTAGTTAAGACATGTTGGTTTATTTAATGAAATGATTGGTGACGATATTCATACAGGTGTAGGTAAAAAAGTGGCACTACTGTGCTTGTCACTTGGTGAAGGAAAGATTTGATTGTCAGTGTAAACAAGGATAATAATGGACAGGGGTGGACATTTTTACCACCAATGACCACTACTAACAAGTTTTATTGCTCATTTTGAGTTTGAATTTTTGAAACTTCTGTGCTTGCTATAAATGTTTAAACTAAACCCACAAAGCATTTATTGAATGTAGAACACAGTTTGTACAATGATCCTACAGGAATATGTTACAATAAACCTGCTCATCAACTGATAAACTGACCCAAAATGTTCAATCAAACCTGCTTTAGTGACCACCTCTATTAAGCAATAACTTATATTATGTGACCTTCATTTCAATTTCCCTTCACATAGTTAAACCTGTATTTAGCGACCACCTGTCTAATGCGACCCTATATCTTGAAAGGTCACATAAGACAGGTTTTACTGTATGTGAATAATCATTGAATGGTTCCTTTAAAAATTGTATGTGTGTTTTTTTTTTAATGTCAGTTGGGAAACTATGATGGCCACAATCACCGGTAATAGTTGAGCATGTGACCTATGGCAAAAATGTTAAAAATCCTTCCGACATTTTGATTGGCAAAATCATTTGACTGCTATCTCTTGCTAAACGAGCATCAGAAAGCATTAAACTGCTTCACAACAGGTTTTGTAATTCATTCGATAAACCTGTTTCATGAGAAACAGTGTCTGCATCAAATGCAAATTGTTTCCTGATAACCATGTCAAAAATTCCGAAAAATTACTTCTTAATTCCATTGTTGGATGTGATATAGTTGTTTTAAGACTTTTGATGGAAACAACAAATAAAATCAAATGAAACTTAGAATTGAATAAAATAACGATTGAACGAATAATAAACTTAAATTAAATAAAAGCTGGAAGCAGTAAACTTGAAGATGCATAGTTAATACAAATAGTGCTTGAGAAGAATCTTGAGTCGAGATACAATACAAAACAAATAATTGTATTGATAGTGTCTTAAGGTGAATGTCTTATCTAAAGGCATCCATTGTTATTTTTTTTAGGGTTAACATCTTGTATATCTAAATTTGTTTAAGTCGTGATTAATAGCATGCTTAGAGCACTTGATTACTAACAATAAATTATGTAGGTAAAAAGGTGACCCTTGGATTTGCTTATGTGATAAAGTTTGTCAGTGACTTCCGACAGATTGGTGGTTTTCTTTGGGTACTCCGGTTTCCTCCACAAATAATACTGACCGCCATGATATAACTGAAAATATTTTTTTTTTCTCCATTTTTGTTTGTTTGTGTGAATATCATCATTGATTCATTATTAGTGCTACATATAGTAATGCATGCCTTTTATGTACTTCTTTACTGTAACAAATTGTAATTTGGAGAAGACTTCAAAAGTATGTTTTACTTGTGTCTAATCCATTTTGTCTGTTTAATTGGCAAATAAAATATGCTTAAACTAAAAAACTGAAATATTGTTGAAAGTAGCTCCAGAAGATCTTGAGAAAACCACCGACCTGTAGCAAGTCACTGACAAACTTTATCACATAATGTTGTACACCTCTCACTGATCGAGATTCGAACTCACAACATCAGTGGTGATAGTCACTGATTGCGTAGGTAGTTGTAAATCCAACTACCATACGATCACGGCCACGATGGCCCCTACAATGGATTTCAACGATAGCAACGATTTTTTAGTGTCAATATGGAAGCTAGATGAATTGTAAAAATGGTCTTATCTTGATTCTCCCACATTTAGCCTTTTTCATGCACAAAATTTGATGATCGATACCCATTTCAAGATTTGATGATTTCTATTTAGAACAAGCCAGTTATTTTCTGAAAAAAAAAATTAAGAATGGCCTAAAATAATGCTCACTTGACATTTAAAACAATGTAGTCACGATCAAGATTAAATAATTGATGCTTTGCTATTGACTCATTCTTGGAGTAAAAAAGTTCAGGACTTATTTAATGGAAAGTATGGCAAGTTTATTAGTTGGTAGGTTAAACAGAAATTTATTTCATTTTTAGTCCTTCGTCCATCGTCCATTAATTTTTCACATTTTAATCTTCCCCTCTGAAACCCCTTGGCCAAATGAACTGAAACTTGGTAGGAAGCATCTATGGAAGTTCCTCTATAAAGATTGTTCATTTCATCCCAATCCGTTAACAAACATGGCCGCCACAGGCAACTCTTGTTTCTGATTGGCAGTAGATTTTTAAAATTCTTCTTCTCTGAAAACGCTTTCCCAGATGAATTGAAACTTGGTAGGATGCATCTGTGGGTGGTCCTCTATAAAGATTGCCCATTTCGTCTCGATCCATTGACAAATATGGCCGCCACAGGCAATTCTTGTTTCTGATTGGTCGATTTATAAAAATCTTCTCCTATGAAACTGCTTTGCCAAATGAACTGAAACTTGGTAGGAAGCATCTATGGAAGGTCCTCTATAATGATTTTTCATTTTGTCCTGATCCATTGACAAACATGGCCACTACAGGCAATTCTTGTTTCTGATTGGTCGATTTCTAAAAATCTTCTACTCTGAAACAGCTTGGCCAAATGGACCGAAACCTGGTAGGAAGTATCTATGGAAGGTCCTCTATAGGAATTGCTCATTCCGTTTTGATCCGTTAACAAACATGGCCGCCATTGGCAATTCTTGTTTCTGATTGGTCGGTCTCTAAAACAGCTTTTCCTCTGAAACCGCTTGGCCAAATGATATGAAACTTGGTAGGAAGCATCTATTGAAGGTCCTCTATAGGGATTGCTAATTTCATTTTGATCCATGAACAAACATGGCCGCCACAGGCAATTCTTGTTTCAGATAGATCGATTTCTAAAAATCTTCTCTGAAACTGCTTTGCCAAATGAACCGAAATTTGGTAGGAAGCACCTATGGAAGATTCTGTTTTAAGTTTCCTCAAAGCAGAATGAAAGGTGAGCAACACAGGCTCAGCCCACTGAGCCTCTAGTTCATCAACTACTAAATTAGCATTTTTGATTTGAAAAAATAAACTAAACATAATTTTAAAAAAAATTATAATAATATTATTTGGGACGGTTGGTCTTCATGGATAATTAGATAAACAGTAATCAAACAATATTATAATTTTGGCCTTGTCAATCAAATCTGGGAGGGGCTGTTGTGGTCGTTATCGTATGGTAGTTGGATTTATAACTACCTGTGTAATCAGTGCCTATCACAACTTAAGTTCTGAGTTCGAACCTTGTTCATGGCGAGGTATACTTGATACATCATTATGTGGTAAAGTTTGTCAGTGACTTGCGACAGGTCAGTGGTTTTCTCCGGTTTGAAAGTGGCATTAAACACCATAAACCAAACCAAACCAATCAAATCTGAAACAAAATTAAATAGCATATGCTTTCAAGTGACGAGGAAGTGATAAATTTTCCATTTGACAACTTTTTTTTTTTATGTTGTGTTTTACGATGTGAGACATTCATCAATAAAACAAGACAATTAGCCGTTTACATCCCCCTGTAAAAGGTTTCTATCATTATGATGTTCTGGTCATCAAACTTGAACTGTACTTCCGAAAATTTCTACGAATGACATATTGTTTTACTGATTTGTTTGGCATTTAAGTCCCGTGGGACTGATTATAGTGATAGTAATGAATCTCATAAATCTCGCCAACTAAGCTGATGACATGTAGCAATAGCAGTAGAAAATAATGTAATTTTGTTGACGAAGTTTAACCTTAAGCTGTATCTTATATAACCTCCTCCTTAAACAATCGGAGCACTATGTTTAGTCCAAACATATATGTATATCAATATATATATATGTATGTATACTTGTATATATATAATATAATTTATTGTTGTTAAAGGTTCCACGTTTTTGTATCCCTCTTGAATTCTCGTTTTACACAACCAATTTGTTACGCTGGATATGAAATATGACAAAATGTATAAGACATTTATCACAAGTATAAAGTGCATCATGGGACATATCTTTAATTAAGATATATTGTTTTTTTCTATACTAAATTTGATTTCCCACCTTTTGTCATATTGTTTGACACGTTGAAATGGAGGTTCTGCATTCTATGATTTCTTTAAAACTAGAGGCCCAAGGGGTTAAAAGTGAAAGATGTAATATACCACAGGAATTGTTTTGGTATATTGTCATACCATTATACAGTATCCTTTATAAGGCCATCCCTTCTACAATTAAAAATGTGTCCTAGTAAGAGGGTGGCCTCTAGAGAGGGGACAATTTAGTAGTATTTTAGTGCATGTAAGATCTGGATAAGAGGGGACTACTGTAATAATAAAAAAGGTCCTTTCTGGTTGGCCACAATAGTCGATATGTTTTGCTCAAAATGGACTTCTCGTCACATCTCACATACCAGGATTGACCTTTGATGTGAAATTGCTCTGAGAAATCCATTTCCGCAAGACAAATTTACAATAGTATATATTAACTAAGAAAATGCTGACTTGGCACTGAACATGAAATTGCTCAAACAAATCTTGCTAATATTAGTATGTGCCTAAATCATTTTGGCAAACTAGACCAAAAGGCATGTTAGACATATATTTTCTGTTTGTTTAAGCAAATTTGATGTAATTTTTCACAAGCCAAAATGCAATTTTTACTAGACTGGGGCTTATGGCTAATGGGTTTTTGGTATATTACTGATATTATGGTCAATGACATTTACCTCAGTATGATGGACGTGCGTGTGATTTCATGTGATTTCATCAGATTTAACCTGCTTATTATTTCACTTTATGAATGAAACAATATCTGTAGTCTGTGGAAAAAAAGTCAATGGACTTGATCAACTATGTTATTTAATACTTTTTAGGTTTGGGTAATTAAAAATAATTGAATATGTGTTAATGACATCATGCTAAATTAATTATATCAGTTCAATTAACATTGTCGGTGCAAAAAAGTCAAGATTGCTTGCTCATTCAAGAAAAATAAAATAAAAAGGCTTTCCCATTATATTGATTTGTGTTTGAAGAATGGCCATTAATTACACAGAGACATGCAAGTCTGAATACATAATTTTAATTAAATGCTGGACACTGTTGTCTACGAATTAATTTGGGGAGTGGGGGGAAGGTTTTATTTTGTTCTACATGCAATGTCTTGTATAACCTTGAGAAAAATATGCTTGATTTTCTTTCTTATGTAGACATATTGTCTTTCAAGTAATTGAGGTATTGTCTTACAAGTACTTGACGAAGCTTGGATTGTCTTACAAGTACTTGGTGAAGCTTGGATTGTCTTACAAGTACTTGGTGAAGCTTGTATTGTCTTACAAATACTTGGTGAAGCTTAGATTTCTAGAAGATAGCTAATTATAAATTTTAATGGATATGATTCAAATTACAGTAAGTTAAATATTATATTTTTCATGAAACTAGGGAGGAGGGGGGGTAGACATTTTTCACATGTGACTCACTGGTAGAACTTTAGTGTAAACAAAACAGTGTGGTATTAGAAACTCAGGTCACATGATCAAAGACCTTCTAATCCTGATATGAAATTGATCAAAATTGATTGGTTTGACATAGTGACACATTGTATATATAAACTTTACTTGTTCTACATGTTTAAAATATTTATTGCACTATGTATGATCACGATTAGAAGTTCTATGGATCAAAAAGTAAGATGCCAATTATGTACGAGTAAAATATTGAGTAAAATATTGACACAATCGGACAAACTTATAATTTTCCATGATGAGAATATATTAATATGTTTTATAGCAAAATTAATAATTATTACCCCTAGTGTCAGCTCTAGGTAATTCTACATTTATATCTATTATATAAAATAACTGTATTCCAGAAAAATTAATACTTGAACGTTGCCACCAAATAAAATGTTTGTCAATTGAATGGTTTGGTTTGGTTTGGTTTTATGGTGTTTAATGCCACTTTCAACAATATTTCAGTAATATCGTGGCAGTCAGTTTTATTGATGGAGGAAGGTGGAATACCCACAGAAAACCACCGACCTGTCGCAAGTCACTCACAAGCTAAGCTTTATCATATAATGTTGTATTGAGTATATCTCGCCATGAACTGGGTTTCAGCTCACAACTTTAGCGGTGATACGCACTGATTGCACAGTTTGTTGTAAATCCAACTACCATACAATCATGACCACGACGGCCCCACCCAATTCTAAAAAAAGAATGATGATAAAAGTTAGTCGATTATCATTATGTCAGTATTAATACAATATTCACGACTTATTTCACACATGACATCGGTGGTGCAATAGTTATCATAATTACTCATTTCAAGTGTGAGAGATTGTTGGGTTTGATCCCCGGTCAAGTCAAGCCAAAGGCTATGAAATTGGTATTTGTTGCTTTTCTATTAAGCATTTAGAAATAAGAGGAAATATGGAGAAAACCTTTGACTTTTGACTGACGGAGAGGTAAATAGTACTTAAATTAATATTTCGGTAGACCTTGTAAAGTGTATTTTGAATTAAATCTTATAAAAAAAAGCAAAATGATATTTCTGTTCTACTGGTAGAACTAAATATTTTGAAATAAAAAAAGTTAATCTTTTATTTCAATTATCTGATTTTTCCCTTAATCTGACCCTTTTTTGGACTATTTTTATCGGTGTTAACTTAATTCAGTACTGATTGCTTTTGATTTTTCCATACTTCAATCGGTGCCCTTTTTGGACTATTTTTTTTTATTGGTGACGGCTTCAGATGTTATTGTATCATGCTACTTACTCCATGTGGTCAGGAAGACATTTTTTTTAATAACAAAAATTTGGTCATTGCATATACATTTGTACTGTACCTGTTTCTTAACAAGAACGATATTCCGTATCAAACAACTATCGGCTCTTTTATTTCAGCGACAGATTAAAATCTATGCTATATTTACAAAGTGCATTAAAGTAATATAAGAATCGTAGAAAGGAAAATCAGTTTTGTCATAAGACATTTGTAGAAAGTGTTATACAAATTTGTAATCTTTTAATCACCTTTTCGTGTGTAGAATAAAAATCAATTAAAATTAAATGTCTTACTGTTTATGCTTCACATTGACAGAATAATTATCGGAAGATTTAACTAAATTATCGGGAGATTTATCAATTGCTCTACAGCTGCAGTATGCATGTTCAGATATTTTGTGCAAAGTACATAGTCGTTAAAGGCTTTAACACATTTTCGTTCATGCTTGTTATTTTAATGACAATGAATACTTAATAATTTGACTATCCATTTCCCTAATATCTTTAGATAATAGTGATATATGTTTTGTAAATAATTCCTACGATTATTATACTTAAACTACAGTCGAATCTGCTTTAGTAGCCACCTCTATTTAGCAACAGCGTGTATTATGTGACCTTGATTTTAGTTTCCCTACACAGTGCATTTCATTTGAATTAAACCTGTATTTAGTGATCACTTGTCTTATGTGACCAACTCGCAGCCGCAAGTGATAAAGTTTACCAGTTGCTTGCCCAGGGTCGGTGGTTCTCTCCGGCTTCCTCCACCACTAAAACTGGTCGCCATGATTTAGCTGAAATATTGTTGAAAGTGGCGTTAAACACCCAAAATTCAAATTCAAAATTCTTATGTGACCCTATTTCAATGTTCTCTTAGAAGGTCACATTAGACAGGTTTGTCTGTTCATGTGCGATAATAAGTCAAATGTAATATGTCGTGTTTTACTACCAATAAATGAATGTCTTGTGTCTGGAGAATGTCAGGCTACTTGCATAAAAATGCATTGAAGCAGCTCTTATCTAGTAATTGTGTAAGATGTGACATTCTGTAATGGGACTTTGTAAAACAAACCTTTCCAGTCTTATTCAATATTTTCCCTTTTACATTTGATGATAAAACATCTGTACATCCTAGTACCACTGTTTTACCTATATAATATATTGTTTATATACTTTGTTTTTATATGAACATGGCTGCAATATTCTTAGCTTAATGTGAGACAACAATCACTGCATCAATTACTTTGTTTCATTTCTTCTTCTGCTTATGAGTTGCTATTGTTTTACTTGCAGTGGCAAGTTTATTTATTTGGAACAACTGTCGGAATGGCGTAATCTATTATAAGTTTCCCAACAAAGCTGTGTTAAAAATCTTGCCTTCCGCGTTGATTCTGATGAAATCTGATTCTGATGAAATCTGACGGGACAGACAGACTAATAAACATTGATGAATCTGATATCCGAATTAATTTTGATAAAATTACAGTATTGATTTATTATGTTATATTGTGCAGCGTATATGACCTCACATTCCAGCAATAATGAAAGTCGACACCAAACTTTTTATATGGATCAGAATAATTTGGAAAGTAACACAACGATAATTGTTCTCTGGATTAGCAAGACCCCTTCGGAGTCGTTACTCTATTGTAATCATAATGAATCAGTCATTCCTTCTATTTCCTAAACAACATGGTTACCCTCGGGAGCAGATTTAGGCTTGATCTTTGTCACATTCTGCTCATCCGGCTCGTTGAAGCTATAGAATTTTAGATTGATGGCCGATCTGGCTTGACTGTATGATATTTGGTTTTAACTTTTACTCAAGCGAGATGTAATATCATGTTCAAAGTTGATTAAATGTTGCTAGGTTTTTTTTTTACTTTTTTAGAATATTTCTAAAAAGTTTTTAAACCAATGACATTAAAAGCTGTGTAATTATTTAGGTTCGGTGACCTACAATCTGATTTTGTTTATTGCTTGCTGTTTTATCTAATATTGAAATTGAAATTCTAGATATTGATTTGTATTGAATTTCATGTCAAACTTAAAAAAATATATATACATGTACTTTGAATTCATTGTTATAAGTCGTAGACCAATTTCGTGGGAGGGGTCGTCATGGTTGTGATCGTATGGTAGCTGGATTTACAACTACCTGTGCAATCAGTGCCTATCGCCACTAACATTGTGAGTTCGCAGTCATCGACTTTAGTAGTGGTCCGGTGGCCCACGGACAGTGAAAATTGATTCGGGCCAGTGACTTTTGCCAAATTTTTTCAATAGAATCTATATAAATATTCGAATTTTGAAGTTTTCGGGCCCGTAGAATTGAAAGTCTAATTTCGAAGACTGAATTCGATTCCCACTCATGGTGAGGTTTACTCGATACAACATTATGTGATAAAGTTTGTCAGTGACTTGTGCCAGGTTGGTGGTTTTCTCCAAGTACTCTGGTTTCCTCCACACACAAAAAAAAAATGCCACCATGATATAACTGATATATTGTTGAAAGTGGTGTTACAAATCATAGCCCTACCCAACCTAATTCAAAACACAAAATTAAGAATTCCATGAATATTTGTTGTCATATACATATGCAGGGAGTCAATGAATTTACCTATCCACGAAAAAACAACATTTCCTCAAACCACGAAAATTGGTATCTATAAATTTTAATAATACACTGTATATTTTCTAAGACCAATTGAAAGCTATATTATAAATTCTAATATGACGCCGTGTTATCGTCAGTTTATATAATACTCAACAACAACACTTTTAGCGCAAACGCGGTAATGTTGTATATTCGGCTATTCCGTGTACCCTCCCGCGAAATGGTGTACGTTATACATTTACTATAGAAAATTAAAATTCCGCGAAATGTTGTTGACAATTTTGGCACGTAAACAACATGACGTCATATGAAGACTTTCCGTTTAGAACATAGAGATCCTGATGTTTTTTGGCTTCATGTACACCTCCTTGTCGAAGTGGGATTTGTAGTATTTTCCCTTTCTTTTGAATTCATGTTCATGAATGACAACATTTAGTAATCTCAAATGACAGAAATCGTATCTTTGTGTTCGGGAGGGTAATGGAACAGCCAAATACATTGCAGTGTGTATAGGCGGCATTTTGCAAGTAAATGACCGTATTTGTCCTATTAGAATCGAAATATGGTATCGCTCGGGATTAAATTCGATTATAAAGGCCCAGCCCATGGTTAAATGAATATAACACAATGGCTGCCATGGATTATTTCTTAAATCTCAACTAGCAATCTATGATATACATATATATATATATATATATATATATATATACATAATGTAGTAGTGCTATGTAGAATATCAAACTGTCTGAACTGTAGAATCAAATAGTCATTTATTGAGTCACATTAAAGCCTATTAGTATAATTATTGTGCTGTCCATAAGGGTAATAACAAAATTACCAAACACCATTCATTTTTATGTGATAAAGTTTGTCAGTGATTTGCAACAGGTCAGTGGTTTTCTCTGGGTACTCTGGTTTCCTTCACCAATAAAACTGACTACAATGATACAACTACCATTCATTTTTATGTAATAAAGTTTGTCAGGGATTTGTGACAGGTCAGTGGTTTTCTCTGGGTACTCGGGTTTCCTTCACCAATAAAACTGACTACAATGATACAACTACCATTCATTTTTATGTGATAAAGTTTGTCAGTGATTTGCAACAGGTCAGTGGTTTTCTCCGGGTACTCTGGTTTCCTTCACCAATAAAACTGACTACAATGATACAACTACCATTCATTTTTATGTNATATATATATATATATATATATATACATAATGTAGTAGTGCTATGTAGAATATCAAACTGTCTGAACTGTAGAATCAAATAGTCATTTACTGAGTCACATTAAAGCCTATTAGTATAATTATTGTGCTGTCCATAAGGGTAATAACAAAATTACCAAACACCATTTATTTTTATGTGATAAAGTTTGTCAGTGATTTGCAACAGGTCAGTGGTTTTCTCCGGGTACTCTGGTTTCCTTCACCAATAAAACTGACTACAATGATACAACTACCATTCATTTTTATGTAATAAAGTTTGTCAGTGATTTGTGACAGGTCAGTGGTTTTCTTTGGGTACTCGGGTTTCCTTCACCAATAAAACTGACTACAATGATACAACTACCATTCATTTTTATGTAATAAAGTATGTCAGTGATTTGTGACAGGTCAGTGGTTTTCTCTGGGTACTCGGGTTTCCTTCACCAATAAAATTGACTACAATGATACAACTTAAATATTGTTGAAAGTGGCATTAAACACCATAATCTTAACCCATCTATTCATTTCTATTAGTTGAATACCAATTCCTGGTCAGAGCTTAATACCCAAAAAAACAGCATAGGCATAGCATGCATTATACCAAATACGGTAAATGATCTCAGGTAATTGCTGTTGATTTAGCAGATTTGTATTCTATCTGGTAGAACATCTTGTATTTTTTATCAATAGAATTCAGGGACCCTGCTGTGATGGAATGACTAGATAATGTTGATAATTGTTCTCTTTTATTTGTATACTTTACAGAAATTGATTCTTTTCCTACCGATAATTGTAAAATCTGATCAGACAGCCAAATACTATTGATGTTAGTTTAGCATCACTTTGAGTGCTATCAGTTTTGACAGCGTTTCCGAATGATAATACTTCTTGACAGTTCAAGTAAGAAATTGTCAAAACGTAAGCATGAATGGTATTAGAAAATGTTGTAATTTCTGCGTTTGAAATGTCGGGCACTGACGTCAATTTTTTTTTATTTATATTTTTGATGTTTTGATAGCAGCATTGACTTTGTTGCGAAGAGGTACAGTGGTACATAAAAGTTAATAATAAATAACACGTTTCTTAAGATTCAATATAGATTTCCCATTGAACTATCCTCGTGATAATTTCAAGCATTTTTTTTACATACTATACAGCAATTTACAGTTTTTGACACTAGGTTCTGAAAAGTGAATTACCATACCCCTCTTCATTTAAAACTTGTGTAAATATTGATTTTATGAAGGTGGTTTTGTAAATATAATTTTAATTTGAATTTTGATGTTTAACGCCACTTTCAGCAATATTACAGCTATATCATGGCGACCAGTTTTAGTGGTGGAGGAAGCCAGAGTACCCGGAGAGAACCACCGACCCTGGGCAAGCAACTGGTAAGCTTTATTATAGGCTTGTATGAGCTGTTGTAGATCCAACGACCTAACTCATTGAGCCACCCGGATCCCTGGTTTTGTAAATAATTCAGGGAATATATTTCATATAGCAAAAATATTAGTCCAAAATAATAAATTATGTTACTCATCTTTTTAGTTTTCTGCATTTTTTGTTTTGTTTACCTTCGTCCTGTGTCTCTGGAGTGTCCATTGTTGATTGTTTGTCTTCGTCCTGTGTCTCTGGAGTGTCCATTG
>MJUT01042341.1:161305-202055 GCA_002080005.1 Gigantidas platifrons | reverse complement strand
AACAGAACCCATGGTCTACTGCACTTGAGGTAGGCATCCATGCTTACCATACCATTACATGACTCAAACAGAACCCATGGTCTACTGCACTTGAGGCATCCATTCTTACCATACCATTACATGACTCAAACAGAACCCATGGTCTACTGCACTTGAGGCATCCATTCTTACCATACCATTACACGACTCAAACAGAACCCATGGTCTACTGCACTTGAGGCATCCATGCTTACCATACCATTACACCACTGATTACAACAGAGTCAGTCTTTTTCTAACATGATTTAGATTTTTCCCAAAAACACCATAGGCAATCAATGGCTGTTGTACTTTTGGGGTAAAAAGTGAACAAAAATTGTGAAATCTTTTTAGTGTCAGTCAACATCAATTTAAATTCTCTAAGTTTAGAAAATTCTAGACAATTTGACATTTTTATCTACGAGAATAATCTGAATTTAATTAAAGACAAAAAAATTATAATGAATTCTTATTGATTTCATTGTGTCTTGAAATAAAGTCCTTTTTTTGTTTTTTTTCGAGTCACTTTTTTTTCATTCTAACAAATTCCAGTGCAATCGTATAACAAACCTATTTATATCTCTAAAAATGGGTAAATCTGTAGCTTGGGATACAAAGTAATCTTCAATTGTGATTGATCAGTTCATGATCTCGGCAATTCACATGGAATCGTTGTAATCAATCAGAGACATACGATTTATGTTGATCATTGACGGGAATGATCAGGAACGCTAGTTTTCTGAAAAGAGAAGATGAGAACTAAGTTACTGTCTGTTAGATCTCAATTAACTTTGTATTATTTTATTTCACGATTCGGTGAACACGATGAAACATCTTACTAAAGCCAATTCTATTATTAAACAGAACTTACTGGTGTATGTTAATTGTTTATTTCTGCCTTTTTGATGGAAATTGACTGAAAAGTGTTATTTCAAAAAGAAAACTAACAAAAAAAAAGATAATACTTAAAAAAAATTAAAATGCATTATTTTAACAGAAATTACTGATGTATGGTATTTGTTTATTTCTGCCTTTTTGATGGAAATCGACTGAAAAGTGTTATTTCCAAAAGAAAACTAACAAAAAATGATAATATCGGAGAGAAAAAAATTAAAATGCATTATTTTAACAGAAATTATTCATGTATGTTTAAAGTTTTATTGTTTCTGCCTTTCAAATAGAAAGTAACTGAAATTTCTTTTGTTAGCCCACCTGGCCAAAGTCCAATTGAGCTTTTAGTAACCCTTGGTGTCAGTCATACATTGTTAACTTTTTCACATTTTAATCTTTTTTTTTGCTCCACCAAATGGAACCAAACTTGTCAGGGATGGTCCTTTGGAACAGAAGATTTAGAGTTATACAAATGAAAATGATCCTCCTTGGGGAGGGACTATTTAAGGGAAAATAAGTAAAACTTAAAAAAAAAATCTTCTTAAGAACAATCACTAGTAATACTACAATATTTCGTCTGCAGCATCATTGGGATATGTAGAATTAGATTTATCCAAGCAAAGGTCTCTGGGGTCCAAAGTATAACATAGTCTACAATGTGGAAAATATTTTGTTCTTACGAACCAGTTATGAAAATGCAAGTATAAATGGCATGAATCATTATTTTGATACACAAATGAAGACCCCATGGTCTATTGGATCTGAGCATTATGGGTTAAAAGTTTTACATAGGCTGCAAAAAAAAACAACTTTTGAAGACCCCAGGGTCTATGGGTTCTGAGCATTAGTGGTCCAAAGTTTTACATAGACTGCAATAAAAAAACAACTTTATTTTCAAGAACTAGTTATGGATTTGTAATTGTATTTGATATGAAGTTTCCTTATAAAATAAAGATTCAACCTTGTACAAATTAATAGCCCAGGCATATGGGTACCGATTATTATGATAATAAAAATCTTCTCCTCAGAAACTTGAGGTGAGATGATTTTTTAGTGAATTCACTTTCAAGATCCAAAATGGCTGCAAATACAAAAAGTAGAAATTTATTGAATGGTAAAAAAAAATCGGCTGAAATTTGATGTTTAACCTATGTCCCAACTTTTTCTAATATTCCTGGGAACTTCTTCTTTTTTTTTTTAAAGGAAACAAATTATTTTGTCTGTGTATAAAAGCTCAATAAATGGCAAAATAACTATCAGAATTATTATAAATATATCCTATGGGGCTATTATATGACAGACTTTTGACAAGCTTCAGAAGAAAATTAGTGGAAATAATCTCTTCAAACAGAAGTGACCCCATATTATCTGTGATATGATGTGACAATGTGTAGAAGATTACTGTTAAAATAGAAAAAGCTAAACTTGATAGTCTCCAGTTCTGGAACATCAATAAAATGAAGAAGAAAAAGATAACACTCGTATTCTTTTTCGTTTTTTGTATTTCATATCAGAAATGATTGTTGAAATATTTGACAGTCATATTAATACTATCCCTTGTGGTATCTTTGTTTGCTTCAGTGGCTTATCCAAAATTTCTGAAAAACCGCATTTACTCTTTCCCCTCCCCCCCTTTGGATCCTCTTATTTTTCATTCGAAATACAAATGTAAATTCTGTTTGATTTTATATTGTTGCAAAATTTCTGAAAAATGACCTTCGCCCTTCCACACCTTTTTGTTCCCCCTATTTTTCATTTGAAGTAAATTTTGTCTGATTTTTTTTATCGTTGAGAAAACAATATTCAAACTGTTTCAATGGGGTAAATTAATATCCCACTAAAAAATATAAGAAATTGTATACTTGAGTAAAAAAATTCTAGATTAGTAAGGGAAAGGTCGGTAAGCTCATTTCAGTGTTCATCAAACCAAAATGAAGTAAAAAATCTTACAGACTGTATCTTTATTTACTGTGTCAGCTTGGCTTGAAATGGAATCAAAATCACTCGTGTGGAATCCAGTCTTAGCATCAATCAAACGTTTCGTAATCAAGTTCGTCTTTTAGAGCTTTTAATATCTATTATTGCCTTCATTTAATCGTCAGACTCTGTCATTTTCAGTCTTTCCCCTTAATGCAGTAATTCCATTTGACCTGCCTATTTACTGTGTAAAAGCAGTTAATTCCAGCATGTAAATCATTTCAAACGGCCAATGAGACCGCCATAAAGGATGCTTATTTTTAACCAGATATCAAATAATAACAGCTCCGAGGAGAATTGTCCAGTTTTTGAAGGACACAGTACAATTACTTTCGGCATTCCCCCGTGTAGTAAAATGATGGCTAATGTTAATATGGTCTTATCATAAATCCTAATTCTGCAACATCTCCCTCCATTATTAATCAATAGGACATTGTTTGCATGGTTTTAGCTTCCAATGAGAAAAAGCTGTAAAAACTTTTAATATATTTCTGATATTCATTGTCATCTGTAGGTGGAAATAAACACTGAAAATGATCTAATTATAATCACCTGGTTTTGTCTCTGTTCTTATGACAGAATATTATTGACGGGTCCAGTTTTTAGATGAAACGTAATTTCTAATTTCTCAACGGAAGCTTTTAATGAAATACAATGTACCGTTGGTTGACATGTAACATTGAAGACCTTAAACATTGTTTGAGCTGTCATGTTAACATTGTGTAGTCAATATAGATAAGGAATTCAAGACCTTCAGAATGGATTGAAAAAGAAAAGGACATGTAAAAATATGTAAAAAAAAATTCTATTTATTGAAGATCATCTTGTGAATAGTTGATTTAAAAAAACATAGAAATCAGATAAAAATTCTCTCGTGTATTTAATTGTCGATAAATCAGTATTTAATAGGCAGTGGATCTTGAAGTTTACTGTCAACTTTCGTGATTTTTATCCCTCTGCTCTATTGGATAATGATGTTTAAAATGCTAGAACTGTGTTAATACTTTTTTGCTGGCTTATACATCATGTTAAACTAGAGGATAATTTTTTATGCAGAGAGAGAGAAGTACGAGTTTGTAATTTTAACACTGATGATTGTAGTGTTAATGAGTTGCACAGCTACATTAGATAGTTAGTGTTGAGAAATGTTATAATCAGGAGAGATGTAACTTTTTAGTCAATTAGAGATTTCTAGAATTACCTGAAAGGTAAGTGGGATAATTACAGGTGTAAGGTTAGTTTGTTAGATGTTCAGGTAATTATTAGGGGGAATCATACCAGGTTTTGCCTCTGTATAGGAATTGGAATAATATTAATGCATAAAAAGGTATTAATTTTTAGATTAAGGTAAAAAATAAAAAGTCTAGATAAATGTTTTACCTGATAATGATGTAGGCTAATAATTAGATAAAAATTAGAAATTTAATCATATTTCAACGCAGGAAAATAAACGAACCCTCGATCTCCAGAGAGTTATGCTTGCTCAGCAGTGAAATGTTTGTATAGATGAAATGCTTTTTTTAATTTTCTACTTTTCTTAGTTAAATATTGTTTTTCAGTTTGAATAAAATAGTTCCTAACTAGAACTGACACCTATGATGGCTGTGATGGCTAATCTGATATAAATCCAATTTATTTTAAAGGTTATTTCAGTATAACTGTCAAATATACTTCTATATTTGAGGACCAAAATTAAATCGATCCTATCAAATGAAATTTTGACAAAGAACAGAATCCAGTGAAAACAATTTTTTTTATTTATTTATTGAATAGTCAGTGAATTATTTTTTATGTGAAGACAAAATTTTATTTATTTTATTGCATCTTTAGTGGATTAATTTTATGACACGTACTTGTATAGCTTGATTATTTTATGACACGTACTTGTATAGCTTGATTATTTTAACCATTGTAAATATTTTGAGATTTTGAACTGTTAAGAAAATAAGACAAATAAATATTTTCGTGTTTTTCAGTTTGAAAAGTTTAATATAGTATGTAGTGCATCAGTTATGGAGTATCTGTGTCACAAATTACCATGAATATGTTCAATGTTGTGTTTACAATATGGACCTTTCCTCATTCGTGACTTATCACCGGGTTTGTAACACAACAGGTGCCACATGTGGAGCAGCAACTGCTTACACTTCTGGAGCACCCAAGTCCACCCCTGGTTTTTAGTGGGGTTCATGTTACTCAATCTTTAGTTTTCTGCATAATTTTTTGTAGATCGTTGTTTGTCCTTTTGGCTTTATTCCTTTGGCCATTGTGTTGTCTGTCCTTCGATTTATAGCTTCTGATTACCCCTTTGGTATCTTTAAATTTTCTTACATGCATATTATTTTGCTTTAGCTGTAAATGTGAATTTATGGCACATCACTCGGTGTCGTGTTTCTTTTTCATTTCTTATATAACTATAGACCACTTAAAGATTATTGTGGTCTTGTGGTATTGTAACAATTGTATTGTATTTGTTTTTTCCATATTCATTGATTTCAGTAGTCTAACTTCGATCCTTCATTATATTTTGATGCAATGATTTTATTATATAAAACAACTATCAAAGTTTTGATATGAGTATTTCAATCAGTTGACATCTTTGAAATAAGAGTCCCTCGTAGCCATTAAGGTGGGTTATGGTGTTTAATGCCACTTTCAACAATATGTCGGTTATATCATGGCAGTCAGTTTTATTGGTGGATGAAACCAGAGTACCCCCAACAAAACCACCGACCTGCCACAAGTCACTGACAAACTTTATCACATAATGTTGTATCGAGTACACATAGTCTGAGTTAGATTCAAACTCACAACATTAGTGGTCATATACACTGGTTGCATAGGTAGTTGTAAATCCAACTACTATATGATCATGACCACAACAACCCCCATAGCCATTAGGATATGCCATCAAATTTTTCTCAACTGATTGATCCTCAATAACATTTCTTTGTTTACTCTGTCTATATACCAATAAATTAATTTGTAGCAAATGCTTGAATTTGATCATTAGAATTGTTTATCCATCATGTCATAGATAAAAATTTTAACCGGAAGTCACATGTTGGGGTCTCAATTGGGAAAATTTTTAATTTTAATTCTTTTTAAGCAATTATTATCCGTCAAAATATTTTTGGGATAAGAAAAAAAATTAATTAGGAATTAATTTATAAGGATTGATCACAATTGTTTGTTCGGTTCATTCGAAATAAACTCAAAAATGTGGTACACACCCTTGCGTAACCCGCTTTGCGGGTTACACGGTGTGTACCACATTTTTGAGTTTATTTCTTCATGAACCGAAAAAAAATTGAGATCAATCCTTAAATATATATTGTGTTATAGGGTATAGGAACTTATTGTCTGAAATGTTAATAATAACAAGTATCCTCGTCTGAAATAGTTGAGTAATTTTAATCAAGTTTACGTCATTTCACATCAGTTCAGCATCTTCTAATATTGTCTTGAATATGACTGGCAATTGATCAGTATTTTTATACTGGAAATTAACTTCAGATAGACCTCAATAAATTGTTAGATTGTATTGTTCTAACATTCAGTGTGGTCAATAAAAGATTAGGGCATATTAATTTTGCAGAGGCCGTCATGGTCGTCATCGTGATCGTATGGTAGTTGGATTTACAACTATATGTGAAATCAGGGCCAATCACCACTAAAGTTGCGAGTTCCAATTTCACTAGTGGCGAGATGTTCTCGATACAACATTATGTGATAAGGGATGTCAGTGATTTTCGACAGGTCGGTGGTTTTCTCCGGGTACACTGGTTTCCTCCACCAATAAAACTGACCGCCACGATATAACTGAAATATTGTTGAAAGTGGCATTAAACACCATAAACCAAACAACAAACCTCTTCCTTGGAGCATATGAAGGTATAGCGATATAATGCCTATATGTATGCTTTGAATTTTATTCTACAAGCCTCCTTGAATTTCCAAGGTTATATGACATGGTCTTTTTATATCCCTGCCACTAAGTGGCCGGGACATATAGTGTTACCCATGTCCGTAATTCTGAAATAAAACAGTTGCGACCACTTTTTTTCGCTATGCTTTGAGATATTGATTTGATATTTGATATGTGGATGTATAATGATAAGTTACAGATTAAGTTCACGTTTCGTTCCGGTCCAATGATTTTTGGCCGAGTTATGGCCATTGGACTTTGAAATTTGGCCAAATATTGAGCTGTCATAGGTTACAGATCAACTTTGAAATTCATTTGTTATTCTCAGCCTATTACTGAGGGAATTAAAAAAGGGTGAAGCATTTGCGAGCCTCCTTAATATTCATGGGGTGGGGTAGCGGGGAGAGGGGCGGGAACATTCGTGTAGTTCCGACACATCTAGTTTAATATTTAATGAGTTGAGGTCAAAGGTGATTGTTCATTTCGTTGATATTGAAGAATTGTTGACCATCACTGTTTAAAACTTTATATAGTTCTATGAACAACTTGTCCATTATTTGTTTTTAATATGATTTAATTATGAAGAGTGATACAGATGAGCACCAGAACTTATTAATAAAATCATTGAAAACCAAAATACAAATGTATGTCATGATTTAAATCAAACAAAAGCAATATGATGACAAATGTTTGGACACAATTAAAAAAAAAAGGGTTCATCATGAATTTTGTAGTTGAATAATTCATGAACCTCATTTTCTATTGGCCATTGTATTGTCTGTACCTTTTCTATTGGCCATTGTATTGTCTGTACCTTTCTATTGGCCATTGGATTGTCTGTACCTTTTCTATTGGCCATTGGATTGTCTGTACCTTTTCTATTGGCCATTGGATTGTCTGTACCTTTCTATTGGCCATTGGATTGTCTGTACCTTTCTATTAGCCATTGTGTTGTCTGTACCTTTCTATTGGCCATTGGATTGTCTGTACCTTTTCTATTGGCCATTGGA
The DNA here is from genome assembly GCA_002080005.1 of Gigantidas platifrons. NCBI lineage: Eukaryota > Metazoa > Mollusca > Bivalvia > Mytilida > Modiolidae > Gigantidas > Gigantidas platifrons. Next base: position 194,231 of record MJUT01042341.1, on the reverse strand, counting down.
TTGTCTGTACCTTTCTATTGGCCATTGGATTGTCTGTACCTTTCAAGATTTATGTCTTCTCATTACCCCTTTGGTACCTTCAAACTTTTCTTGACTATCTTTTTGGCTCTTACACTATTTGCCTTCTTGATTGAACCAAAAGGTTAAAGTTCATCAGATTAATGTGACTTGTGACTCAAAAATGAGTTTTGACTTCTGATTACTCGATGTTCTCGTCACTACAGTATATCTCCATTGTTTGAACCAAAAGGTTAAAGTTCATTGGACTTATGTAACTCGTGACTCAAAAATGAGTTTTGACTACTGATTATCCGATCTCTTCACTACAGTATATCTCCTTTGGTTGAACAAGAAGGTTAAAGTTCATCTGACTTGTGTGACCTGTAGGTCAATAATGAGGTACTTTATGATCTCTTCCCTACAGTATATCTCCCATGTTTAATCCTATCTTCTATTCAATAGCTTATTTCATCCAAATATCCACCTCTTTATCACTACCTTGATCAATTCATTGTTTTTTTCTTCTTTTTTTCAAACTACTTAAGGGTCTTGGGATTGAATTTACTCGTTACATTTTATTGGAAAAGAAAGCGCTATATTTTTTTACTGAGATAAATTATATATATCCCTCATGGGATTTTGTTTAAGTATATGTTGAAAAGTTTGAAGATACCAAAGGGGTAATCAGAAGCCGTAAACTGAAGGACAGATAATAGCATGACCAAAAAAAAAAAGGTCAAAAGGGCAAACAATGATCTACACAACACTACACAGAAAACTAAAGATCGAGTAACACGAAAATAGGGTTAGGGTGATGGTGTTTAATGCCCCTCTCAACAATATTTCAGTTATATCATGGCGGTCAGTTTTATTGGGAGAGGAAACCGGAGGACCCAGAGAAAACCACCAGCCTTTCGCAAGTCATTGACAAACTTTATCACATAATGTTGTATTGAGAACACCTCGCCATGAGCGGGATTTGAATGCAACACGAACATAAGTCGGTATACAACAAACCCTATTTTGAAGGATGGCTAAGATCTTCAATAAATTTGTAAGAAAGGAAAAGGATGTAATTGTGAGACTATCCAACTTGACACTTAAGTACAAATTAAACTTCAGGAACTGATAATGATGTAATTGTGAGACTATCCAACTTGACACTTAGGTACAAATTAAACTTCAGGAACTGATAATGATGTAATTGTGAGACTATCCAACTTGACACTTAAGTACAAATTAAACTTCAGGAACTGATAATGATGTAATTGTAAGACTATCCAACTTGACACTTAAGTACAAATTAAACTTCAGGAACTGATAAGGATGTAATTGTGAGACTATCCAACTTGACACTGAAGTACAAATTAAACTTCAGGAGCTGATAAGGATGTAATTGTGAGACTATCCAACTTGACACTTAAGTACAAATTAAACTTCAGGAACTGATAAGGATGTAATTGTGAGACTATCCAACTTGACACTTAAGTACAAATTAAACTTCAGGAACTGATCTTTTATTGCAGTTTTACAGTCACAGCTTTTATTACTGTTTTCATTTTACAGTCTCACAAGGGTCTTTTTGATAATGAACATAAATCATACATTGATGTGAGAGGTAGTTGTTCGTTTTGTTGATATTGGTGGAATTGTTGACCATCACTGTTTAAACTTTCTTTTCATGACTAAATCTAGTGATAAACAGCCCCTCCTAGCTTAAATCTAGTGATAAACAGCCCCTCCTAGCTTAAATCTAGTAATAAACAGCCCCTCCTAGCTTAAATCTAGTAATAAACAGCCCCTCCTAGCTGCCAGTTGATTGATTGATTGATGTTTACCACTAACATTAGTAGTATTTCAGCTATATCCAGTAGAATAGAACTTTTTACTTCTGTCTATTAGCACTACAACAACATGAATAACATGAATGCAATACTTAGTTAAAGTGTAAAACAAAATGAAGAAATAAAGTGCATTTAAACATAATGAAATATTAATTAAGAGGCTCTCCAATAGTTAATTAAGAAAAATCTTAAATTTTTTTTTCATCTTCAGCTCATTTTTTGGGTCATTTTGATTTTAAACGTTGTTTTTTTTTTTGTTTTTTTTTTTTTCAATATTCTTGGCAGCAAGATATGCCAGTTAATATCTGCTACAACAATCATTTCTACAACAGAGTGGTCCCTGTACTATAATGTAAAATGCTTGTCTATACAACAGTTAACTCAAAACCACTTTAGATGAAGTTTTTCTCATATTTATTTACTTCTGACAATATTTCATAAAAAATTACTGTCATAAAGAATTACATCCATTAACAAAATTGACAAAAGGGAGGAATATTTTACTGCTATATTATGTAATGTTTGTGTAGAAATTGTAGCTCTGCTATTGTGTCCGAGACCGACGGGACCCTTTTTAATTTCAATCACATTGATTTTCTTAGGCAAATACTTGGTAGCTATGAAGTTAGACATGCAATTCATTTATATTGGAAATGTCAAGTCTTTATAAATTTGGTTGGTTATTGCAGTATCAATGTCCACCGCGAGATTTATAAATTGCTCGAAAAAAGAAATCTTGACAACTCGGGAATGACAAAAGCAAACTTCTTATTTGTTTTCCATTTGATATCAATTGATATTGATGATAAATAAATGCCAGACATTTTTCAGAAGATCACTAAAACGCGTAAAAAACAAAGACGAATTATTGTCATCACTTTTTTCATCTGTATAATCACTTTCTCCCTACTTTGCTGATAAGAAATTTGTTGATGCTTTATTTTTAGATGATGAAAAAAAAATCTATAAAGAATTTCGAACTTTCTTTTAAATGTAATTCTAGTGTGAAAAATCTGGTAGAGAACCAAGAGATAAAATAAGATGATTTTGATTATTATGTAATTGGTGCCTATCGTCACTCAGAGTTGGTGAATTGGCTCCTATTCTTGGCAAGCTATCTAAAACAACTACATGTATATGTAATAAAGTGTGTCTGTGACTTGTGGTAGGTCATTGGCTTTCTACAGGTATTTCTGTTTCCTGGACCAATAAATCATATCCTTTTGGATATATATGAAATATATGTAGCAGTACATTGTTGAAAAATATTAAATTTATTCGTACAAGCTTTAGAAACAGGTAGAAAATCAAGCCTTTTGCAAGCTTTTCTGACCTGTTTTGCAGCATGTGCAAATAAATTATGTATGTTTACAGACCATGTACTTGCATTGTGTTTATCCTGCAATATTCAAAGATAAAAAAAACCATTCAAATTGCACTGAAAATAGCAGAAACAAGCATGATTCCAATTGTTTTCAAGAGTTTCCCTTTTCAAGTCCATGCTTTCCTGTTACCTTTTCTAACCATTCGCTCTGCATGAATCGGGTACCAGTATGTTATTTGTATACCTTTATTTTGCAGCAAATGTAATGATTGCAGGATATAACTAAAATATCGTTGAAAGTGATGTTATTCTTTCGTAATCTTAATCTAATCCAGAATTAAGGTTTTTCTGCCATGAAGAAAACTGGAGTCAGTATCTACAGAATGGATTGATTGAAATAGATATTAAATCCCCCAAGCTATTGCATGAAAATAATGAGTAATCATTGGTCCAGTCCCAAGAGGGAACATCCAATCGTAAAATGGCTTCTCATACTGGTATCTTTACTGGTCATTTCAGCAACTTAAATCAATTCAGTAACATCATTACAATTCACTGGCAGGAATTTATAACAATTTGTTCTTTCATTTCTATTTCCCTACTGTTGTACAACATGACTTTGTACATTGTGTGGTGTTAAAGAGGAAATCTGTCCTATACACGGTTTATAGCAAAACAGCAAAACGTTTAGGCTTATTGCTGTCCTTACTTGCAGGAATAATATTTATTGTGCATGAATTTTATTTTGAAGGAATAAACACCTCTCCAATATAAACCTCCTCAGTGGTGACAGTCTAATTATGTCCCCTAAACAAAGTTTGGGAGACATATTATGTTTGCTCCGTTTCTTATTATTATTCTTCCTCTTTCTTTCTTTCTTTCTTCCGCCAAAAGTTTGTCCGACACATTTCTCGGAGATGCCTTGATCAAACTTTATGAAACCTTGTAGGAATATCATATGCCATGTGAAGTTGTGCCTTTAAGGGTTGATTTTTTCAAAATGGCTGTCGTTGCCACGAAACGGCCAAAATGCCAAAAATTTGAAAAACACAAAAATGATCATAGCAGGTTACTCGCCAAACAGAAATTGATGAAACTTGATAGGAACAACATCCACATCTAGTGGAACGAGGTAAGCTAAAAAAAAAATCCGAATCGGTTGGACAAACTTTGCTGCAGTTGCCATGGAAACAAAAAAGAGGGGATTTAAAAAAAATTTGAATTCCTTTCATCAAACTTCATGAAGCTTTGTAGGAATATTGTGTGGCAGCTTTTGGGGGGTTGAAAAAATTCAAAATGGTGGCCATTGCTATGGTAACCAAGGTACAAAATGGCTGCCAAATACAAAAATCCTCCAATTGGGCGAAATTTGGTTTCCAAGTAGATTATGATGTTGCGAATTGATATTCATCGTTGGTTTGCTATGGTGGCCATTTTGAATCCAAAATGGCTGCCAAAATACAAAATCCTCCGCTTTGGGCGAAATTTCGTTTCCAAGTAGATTATGATGTTGCGAATTGATATCCATCGTTGGTTTGCTATGGCAGCCATTTTGAATCCAAAATGGGTGCCATAATACAAAAATCCTCCCGATTTGGTCGAAATTTGGTTTCCAAGTAGATTTTGATGTTGGGAATTGATATCCATGGTTTGGGAGCCATATTATGATCGTATCTTGTGTATTGTTCGTTTGGGGGACATTTGTAACACTCTGCATTACAGTAACTAATATTTGTTAGTGTGCTTGTCTCGAGTGTGGTAGATCTTGCATTCATGTCCTGGTTAGGCAAAACAAAAGAATATAAAGTTAGTATTTGCTGCTTTTCTGCTAAGCATGCAGCATTAACGAGTAAGAACAAAGACTGGTTGGCTCAGAAAAAGGATTGCATTTCCAAGTGGAGGGCCATGTCTGGGATGTTGTTGCAGTGAGCTAGTACATGCATACTATAAAACTAAGTTTGTTGGCCCAGTGCAAAGTGGACATCATTTCATCGTAATGTAATTTGTTTCATGATGATATAGCTCATAAATTCCTCACTTGGTTTTAAACAATATTCACTATTTCACTCACCTCTCCAGTACAGTAGACCTCCTCTTGTAAGACAACTCGCACCAAATGTCTTCCTTCTCATCAAAACAGATTTTAGATACACTGAGACAATAAAATACTACAATGTACTATGGTAAATTTGCTCCTTCAAGAGACGCTGCCCCTCTTACAAGGCAGCTTTAATAATTGTAAAAATAAGGTAGCCTTACCAGAGGGGGGGGCTACTAATCAACTGTCTCATTGATGTAATGGTAAGTAGGTTTTAAAAAAAAAACTTTTAAATTTAAAAATAGTGGTAGGGGTCTTGATCATGCTCAACTTTTAAAACTGTTGTGGATAGAGGTCATGGTCATGCAGCCTCTTTGGATGTTGAACTTATGAAACAAAAATGTGTATTTGAGCCATGCAGCTTCTCTTATTATGTTACTTTTTAAATGGATGGAGGTTATAAACTTCTCTAAATATTCAATTTAAAAGAAAGAGGGGGTGTAGTTATTACACTATGATAAGATATATATTTACATTTATTTATACATCAGTAACAAAAGGATCTTATCAGTGTTACAAAAACATGAATTGAATCATAAAATCTGCCTAATCTATAAAATATCTCTGAGAATGAGCTGAGGAAATACTTAAACATTCAAGCCAACTATCTTGTTTTATCCATATGATCTCCAGATAACCATGGAATAACATTTATTATGTTGTAGAAATGAGGTTTTCAGTGGTTTTTTTGTATCTTTATGACTTAAAAAGCAGATTGTTCTGACAAAACGGATCATAATTTGACAGTTTTTTGACAGATTTGATGATTAATGTTATTATTCTCTTATAATGAATATTGTGTTAATTACTTATCCAGTTATTATGAATTAGTTTTCGATATTTTTTTTCACGTGGAAGACAAAAAATTTTACATATTTTTTTTGGTTACAAATAAGATTGCTTTTATTTCTGTTTTAGAACTATGGTGGTCTGTTTTTTAATTGTAAGCTATGTTTTTTGGTGTTAGAATAATGCCACTTTCAATAATATTTCAGTTTTATTATATACAGTCAAACCTGTCAATGAGGTCATCTCTATTAAAAAACCCAGTATTGAACGGTCACCTTTTTCTTGTCTGTGATAGAAATTCTCATATGAATTGAACCTCTTTTAAGAAGTCACCTGTCTTATAAGGTCACTTTTTCTTTGTCCCACAGATGACTTCTTAATATGCAGTCAAACCTGTCCATGTGGTAACCTCTATTGAGCAGTCACCTGTATTAAACGGTCACCTTTTTCTTGTCTGTGATAGAAATTGTCATATGAATTGAACCTCTTTTAAGAGGTCACTTATCTTATAAGATCACTTTGTCTTTGTCCATAGGGTGACCTCTTAATACAGGGTTGACTGTAGATGCCTGTAAAATACTGAGATTTCCAAGTGGAAAAAACCAGTACTGCCCGATATCATAGTACCAACTTGAAATGCCCAATTGAAACATCGACAGCCAACAATGAAAAACAAGCTTCTTTTAAAAGCGTCTTTACCTTTTCGTGGGGTTCATGTTGCTCGATCTTTAGTTTTGTGTGTATTGTTCTGTAGAACATTGTTTGCCTTGTTTGTCCTTTTTCTTTTGGTCATATGGTCCGTCGTGGTTGTGATTTTGTGGTAGTTGGATGTACAATCAGTGCCTATCACCACTAACATTGTAAGTTCGAACCCCATTCATGGCGAGGTGTACTCGATACAACATTATGTGATAAAGTTTGTTAGTGACTTGCGACAGGTTTGTGGTTTTATCCGGGTACTCCAGTTTCCTCCATCAGTAAAACTGACTGCCATGATGTAACTGAAATAATGTTGAGAGTGGCATTAAGGTGGTACCTTACACTTCAGGTAAAATTTGATCTGCTCGTTTAATTTTCTTAATTTTTTGGCAGTGTGTTTGAATATATCCACTGTAATAAATATCAAAATTTTAACAAATTCCAACCAACAGACTCAGAGCTATAAATTCAATAGCCACATAGCAGCTTTTCTCTCTGTGGTTTTGATCACCGAGATGCTTGAAATCTGCATACAAACATCATATGATCAAAACATTCAACTGATTTTAAAGAGTTATCTCCCTGTAGTATTAGGTACCACCTTAAACACCATAAACCAAACCATCTTTAGGTCATTATATTGTCTGTCCTACTTCATCTTCTGATATACCTCTTTAGTGTCTTCAAACTTTCTCAATATACTACTGTTATTTCATTTATTTTCGTTAGTATCAAATTTCGTGATTGTCCGGATATTGAGATGTTCGTGGATATTTTAATTCGTTGTTTTGATATTTACCCATATCTTCTCTTGTTATATATGACATTCGTGAAGTATTGAATTTTGTGATTTGATGTTACCAACGGAAACCACGAAAATTAGAAATCAACAAATAAAAATAAATGTTCAATATTATATAAAGGACAAGTTTGGTAAATATAGAGTAATTCTAATTTACAAAAAAGGGTGCACTCGACTTGTAACTACAAGTTATAAAGTTTACCAGTTGCTTGCCCATGGTCGGTGGTTCTCTCCGAGTACTCCGGCTTCTTCCACCACTAAAACTGGTCGCCATGATATAGCTGAAATATTGCTGAAAGTGGCATTAAACATCAAAAATCAAATCATCTAGTTAAATGCATTTCTAAAAGTTGTTAATTATTATTAATTCTGTGTAGTAATTTTTTCATGCGCTTACAAGTAATACGGTTCAATGAGCTTTATAAAGAATTTCTCGTGCCTTTTTCTTTTGTCGAGAAATATTTCACACCAAACCAGTTCGACAGGTTTTACACGGTCAACATGAGTGAAGAAGAAAGCGGATCACCAAATAGGCGAGAAAAAGGAGGTGCTAGTTCTGAACATTTTTTTTCACCAGCAGATGCTGTAGCATTATTTTCACACCAACTTGATAATGCCCTATCGAAACATAAGAAAGAACTATTTGAAGAAATCGACGAAAAAATTGGCTTACAACAGTGTGAAAAACCAAAATCTTCCGTGACCACGCCTAAATTTAAATTTGAAGGAAACGCAAGGCAGTACGAATTCAACAGTTCCCGTATCAAAGTATCAAGTATCAAAAGCAAGAGTATTTTTGGAGTAGAAATCGATAGCTGCAGCCGAGAAGATTCTGGACCAATGCGAAAAGGCCCTCAAGGAGCGCAACACAATTATCCGTATTGCAGATAAATACGGATGGGATGTCGTGGAGGAGTATGTCGACGACCCGCTCACTGATAGCACAGACGACGCGACAAAACTACGACAAACTGAGTATAGGGCTAAAATTGAAGCGCAAGGACAAGGGGAGGCAGAATAACAGGTACAACCCTTATTACAAGAACCATGATATTTCCGACAAGAATACAGTTGATCTTTTTCGTGGCCCTAGCCCAACACGTCAAGGAGAAACACATGGAGCCTCATCAAGAAACACAGCCCGTCACGTTTATACAGCGGCGGAGTATTACGGAGGCAAGAAGGCAGCAGGAGATAACAAGTGCTTTTATTGCAATGCAGAAGGACACTGGGCATATCAGTGTCCCAGGAAATCCAGGGTGCCAACAGGAAAATCCTACTGAACAAACAGTTAAGTACACTTTTTATAATTTGCATAATCAAGATTACGAATATGAAAATCAATTAAATGTATCCGCATTTCATGTTGGGAAGTCTAAACAAACAATTTTCGTTTTGGAAAGATACTATCAAAGCTAATAATTTTGTTTTAAACGTTATATCTAGTGGATATTTGATTCCTTTTTATAAGACCCCTACTTCAATCAATTTAAGAAATAACGGTTCGGCATTTAAACATTCTTCTTTCGTGGAACAGGCAATCAATAAATTATTAGAGTCGGGTGCGGCTATCGAGTGCACCGACATTTTACCTTATGTTATCAATCCGTTAACTGTGTCAGTAAATCATAAAGGTAAAGAGAGGTTGATTTTAGATTTACGCCATGTAAATCAGTACATAGAAAAAAGAAAACATAAATTTGAGGGTGTATCTGAAGCTATTCAGTATATTATAAAAGACGGTTACATGTTTAAATTTGATCTTTCATCGGGATATCACCATGTTTCTATTCACAAAGACCATCAGAAATATTTAGGGTTCTCTTGGAAATTTAAAAATACTGTGAAATATTTTATGTTTTGCGCACTTCCATTTGGTTTATCGTCTGCTGGACATGTATTTTCTAAAGTGCTACGACCTATGGTTAAATACTGGCACTCGCAAGGTCATAGAATTATACTATATTTAGATGACGGATGGGGAATAGAATCCAATTTTAACATTTGTAAAGCTTTCGCAGATCGGGTGCGTCAAGACCTGGGTTTTTCATTAACAAAGAAAAAATTGTCTGGGAACCTTCAAGGAGGCTTACATGGCTCGGTTTTATCTGGGATCTAAATACTTTTTCTCTAGAAATACCTCCTGAAAAAATTACTAGATTTAAAAACGATATAATTTTAGCTATGTCTGAATTAAGTGTATTGACAGCGAGGCGATTAGCAAAGATCACCGGCAAGATCATTTCGTTTATACCAAGTTACGGTAATATATGCAGAATAATGTGTAGAAATATGCTGATGTTAATTGCCACTAGTCGTTATTGGGATGAAATAATCAATATGAATGACGAGGCGAAGGTTGAAATAAAATTTTGGTTAAATAATTGCCAGTCTTTACCATAGAAACGATTTTTTGCTAAAAATGTGTTGCCCGACAAAATAGTTTACACAGACGCCAGTAGCTTCGCGTGCGCAGGTTTTACTGTTGAAACTTACACTAGAGTAGTTCATAAGATGTGGTCAAGCGAAGAAGCCTTAAAAAGTTCCACTTACAGAGAGTTGAAGGCCGTTTTTATAACGCTCTTTTCCTTACAGGAGGTTTTTCAAAATAGGCTGGTAAAAATTTATACAGACAATCAAAATGTAGTTAGGATTACAAATACAGGTAGCATGAAGTCGGAATTACAGGCATTGGCTATTGAAATCTTGAATTTATGTATTAGAAAAAATATATCATTACAAGTAGAATGGATTCCACGCGAACAGAATCAAACAGCAGAAGCATATAGTAAAGTTTTCGATTATGATGATTGGAGTATATCTGATAAGTTTTTTGATTTTTTCAATAAATTATGGGGTCCATTTACTTGCGATCTTTTTGCAGATACAAATAATCACAAGACAAAGTTGTTCTTTTCTCCATATTGGTGCCCCGGATCAGGCGGAGTAGATGCGTTTGGTTTCAATTGGTCAGGTCACAACTGTTGGATCATTCCACCTGTAAGACTTATTTGTAGGACAATTTCTCATTTGACATGTAGAGGTCATGGGATTCTTATTATACCAAAATGGCCATCATCTGCTTTTTGGCCTTTATTGTGGTCTTCTGAAGATAATAATTTTCAACAATTTGTACGAAAACATATCGAATATGTAAAGCCTAAAGGTTTTTTTTCAAGCTGGTTCAGATAAACACAGTATTTTCGCCGCTGAAAGATTGTCATTCAATATCTTGGTATTGTACTTAGATTTTAGATGACAGTTTATTTACACAGGTAAATATATATATATAATTTTTATTTTTTTTTATTTTTTATTTTATATATAAAAGATCATTTACATATTTAGATATTTTCCCCCAATCCCCTTTTATTATTTTAATCTCTCAAAGTTTGCGTTTTTACGAATTTGAACTTTTTCCCGTGATGGGATATGAATCAAATATTTTCCCGTGATGGGATATGAATAATTATGATCGTTTCCCGTGATGGGATACGCATAAATCATTTTTCTTGTGACGGTATATGAATACAATGTTTTCCGTGTTGGGATACGAATACATGTCATATATGATAATTTTTACCCATGATGGGAAGTATGAATTCTCTTATTTCTTTGTGCAAACACATTTTCCTGTCATGGGATATGTCCTATTAATTTTTCCTAATATGGGAAAAAAGGTAAAATATCGAAATATGTCGCATGTCTAGCATTCAGTTCTATGATAGGCTATGATAATATTTTCCCATCATGGGAATTTTACTTGAATATAACTTGTTTTCCAGTTACAGGATATGCAACGATTAATACGTTCTGATATTTTATTTAAATATAAACAAGTATAAATTTTTCATTAATTTCCTCTATCTAAAAGATTGAAAAATTTGAAATTAATTCTATTATTATTTAAAGTCAAACAATAGAAATTTATCGATTCGATTTTCACTGTTTTTTGTTTTTGTTTTTCAGAGTCGATTTAAAAATTCTTACTGGAACGATTTGCAACAGTTAGATAATACCGATCTGAATGAGTTAACTAAAAAATTACCAACTATTGCAAAATCCAGTAAAAGTGTAAATTCAATTAAAAAATATTCTTTCGCTTTCAAAAAATTTAAATTGTGGTGTACAAATTACAATTTGTGTGCTTTGCCTGCTTCTGTTACAACTATTGCTGTTTACATTTCATATTTAGTTCAAAGAGAAGTATCTACTTCGGTTTTATACAGTGCTTACTATGGAATAAATTGGGAACATGATCTCAATCTTTTTACCTCGATTTTTTCAGAACAATTTATAAAAATGATTCTTGAAGGAAGTGTTCGTATATTATCGAAACCAGTTCAAAAGAAAGAACCAATAACCTCAGATATATTAAAGAAGATTTTACGGAAGCAATACCCAATTGACAATTTACAAAAGTTAAGAATTTGTTGTTTATTATTATTAGGTTATGCAGGATTTTTAAGATTTAACGAGTTAGCTCAAATAAGAGCATCAAATTTAAGATTTTCTAGTTCACATCTTGAGATTTTGATAGAAAGCAGTAAAACCGACATTTATAGACAGGGTCATACTGTCGTAATAGTCAGAACTAACAATGTTACTTGTCCAGCTACGATGTGTGAAAAATATTTACTAAAAGCTGATATTGCACTTGACTCGGACGATTTTATATTTAGATCATTATCATTTTTCAAGTCCAAAGATACTTATCGTTTATGCAAAATTAATAAGCCTTTATCTTATACTCGAGCTAGAGAATTGCTACTTGAGGTTTTAACACGAGCAGGATTAGAAAAAAATAAATTTAGGTTGCATAGCCTTAGAAGTGGTGGCGTTTCAGAAGCCGCGCATAATCGTATCCCCGAGAGGTTGCTTAAAGCACACAGGAGATGGAAGTCTGATATCACTAAAGATGGGTATATTAAAGAAAATTTGGGAAATAGACTATCTGTTTCTAAAAATTTAAACATTTAGCATACTTTAATTTTTTATTCCTTTGTTTGGTCGAACTGGTTGGTGCGAATCTCATCCCATTCAAGTCTTAGTTGTTCATTAATTAAGTTAGTTCAGAAATATTTTATGTTCGGATGAGCAAAGCGAAGGAGAACAACATAAATGCATTTCTAAAAGTTGTTAATTATTATCAATTCTGTGTAGTAATTTTTTCATGCGCTTACAAGTAATTCGGTTCAATGAGCTTTATAAAGAATTTCTCGTGCCTTTTTCTTTTGTCTAGAAATATTTCACACCAAACCAGTTCGACAGGTTTATTACATTTTGTAATAGAATTTAGAATTATAATGTTATATGATATAGTATTGTTTATATTTAAACAACTTTATTTTCTCTTTGTAGATAGATTATACCAAATGGAGACCAATATGAACTTTAATTGTGTTACATGTATACATGCATATGATTTTGTATTAAAACTGGTTGGTGTGAATCTCATCCCATTCAAGTCTTAGTTGTTCATTAATTAAGTTAGTTCAGAAATATTTTATGTTCGGATGAGCAAAGCGAAGGAGAACATAACATATATATATTTTACCTGAACAAGGTAACTATAAAACTCTTACAAATGTAATCGCACTGATTATGATGAAAATGAGTACAATTATTATGCATCTTGGAATTGCTATTCATTCTTCATAGCATTTATAGGAAGCCTTGAGTGGGTTTCTATCTTTAAAATGCAAGGCAATAAAAATAAAATTAAAAAAAGCCACAACCCTTAAAAATAGCAATAACTAAAACTGCTTCTGAAAGACAAGATTGGTAATATAATAAAATAGCTATGAATTTAATAGACGTTAAGTAATAAAGATCAGTAAAGTACACTAGATCTGTTATTCAATAAGTCAAAATGTATAGCTGTCATTGACAGTTACAGCTGTGCTCAAACTGATGAATAACAGAATTTTTTTTCATTTTTATTTCCTTTAATAACAATAGTGAAATAGTGTGCTAACTTCTAATTATGAGTAGAAAGTCTGATCATCAAAAGCTATAGATACCGAACATGTTTTGCCTAATTACACAATCTAAAAAAAAAATTCTTTTCTTTTATAACAATTGTGAAATAGTGTGTTAGCCCCTACTTATGAGTAAAAAAGTCTGATCATCAAAAGCTATAGATAATGGAATATGTTTGCCTTTTTATTGCTTTGTTAAACATTTTTCAGTCTTATAGTATACTTACTATATATTTTATTTGAAAGTTCTCTCACTGGAATTCTGTATAGAAAGCCTGTGAGTCTCTGTCTGGGTTTATTAAATGTAGCTGATGAAATTAATTCTTCAGTACACGTGTAATCAATATCCATTAGGGTATTTGTTTACCTCTTTGAATCTACAAGTAGATAATACTATACTGTGTTGACCCAAGAAATTTGGTCTAATTAAATTTCTTTTATAACTTAATAATATTTTTTTTATGAATATGCCTAAGTTTCTACAATTTTTCTATTAGATTTTGGAACTGTTCTGATAGTGTGATATTTAAAAAAAAAAAATTTTTATTATACTTTTATATGTATGATGAATAGTCAGTGAGGGATGTATAATGTTTTCTAATTGTCTGTTGGGCCTTCTTCTACATTGTATGTCTGTCTGTTTGTCTGAATACGGTCAGTTAATGATTGGGCATACAATTGCTTGGGATTAAATCTGATGTGTTCCCTACATACAGTGATATCATTTTTTGGCCATCATTTTGTGATAATGACCATGTGATAGTTTAATTTCACAACAACTTCTCCAGTTGAAATCAAATGCTTTTCTAATTTGTCATACTTAAATGCAGTCTCGTGGAGATGGACATATCTATTTTAGTTCTTATATTATAAATATCTTCATGGAACCAATTTCATTTATTCCTCATCCTTAGAGGTAAATGAATATCTTAGGACATATAATTATGACTGTATATTCTACAGTCAAACATGTATATTGAGGGCATTGAGAGTAATGGAAAAATGTGTCCTTTATTAGCAGTTGTCTTTTATATATAGAGATTCAAAATGTATGTAATTATTCAATGAATGGAGAAAATGAAATTGTCCTTTATAGACAGTGATTTGTAATATACAGATGCCCTCTAAGGCTGGTTTGATTGTATATTCTAATTGTTATATTGATATCATTTTCTTGTCCCAATCATCACCTTTATCATCACTATAGTGTTCTGATTATCTCCCTTATAATCACTATAGTGTTCTGATTATCTCTCTTATGATCACTCTATTGTTCTGATTATCTCCCTTATAATTACTCTATTGTCATGATTATCTCCCTTATTATCACTATTGTTCTGATTATCTCCCTTATGATCACTCTTATTGTCCTTATAATCTCTTTGTTTAGTAGATTCACATTTTTATCTGGCATTGAAATTGACATCTGGTGAAAATCAGTCAGTCTTTTTTTCATTAAAACTTCTTGCTTTGTTGTCTTTGAAAGTTGGCTTGATATAAGCTTAAAGCTTTAATCGATCACCTGTATGCCAATCTATCTTAGAGAAAATTATGTTGTTCTTTTTATCGAAAAGAATCCTACCTTGTTTGTCTTTGAAAATGGGTTTGATATAAGCTTAGAGCAGACATCCATCATCTGTGTGTCTTTATCTCTGTAATTGACTCGGAAAATGAAAAAAGTAATTGATAGTATTGTTTATATTGCTGATCCAACCATCTGAAATTAACATTAGAGAATGCTTGATATCAAAAATAAAACAAACAGTTCTGCTTTCTTTGATAATATGTTAAGTAATGATAAAAATAGACAAAATGTTTGTTTTTTCTGTCTGTGTTAGATATGAAAACAGGAGCAAGGTTATTAATGTTTGTAATTCTTCTTTATTGTTGATCACCTACCACAGATTAACCAGTTCTTTCTAATAAAAAATGGGACAAAGCATATTTTGAAAAAGCTTGTTAACACCTGTAATGATTATGTTTGATGATAACATGCTTTAATTAACATACAACAAGGTGCACAATTTATGATGGTGAAAATGAATATAGAATACAGATGCTACAGCTGTTGTTAATAAGTAAATGTTATTTTTCCTGGGTTATCTCCCATTTCTTAATATTGAACACTATACATATGGTTAAATATTTAACATTTTGTCATAATGAAAATTAATTTAGATTACAGATGTAGCAGGTGTTTATACATAATTTAATGTTTTTTTCATGGTAATCTCCTTTTCTAATTTAATGTTATCTTTACCTTGGTTATCTCCCCTTTCTAATTTGTTGGGTGTTTTTATCATTGATTATCTCCCCCTTTCGATTTTAATGTTATATTTTTCCATGGGTTTTTTCCTTCATCTTTGGACCAAAGCTTAAATTGAAGAAAGTGGCTGATTTTCGGTGAAAGTGTAATGACCTTATTATTAAATCATAATTTAAAATTAAATGCACTATTTATAGCCAAATTATTGCCTTCTGTATTAAGAACTGTGACTAAGATAAATAGTGATAAAATGTGCAATTACTACTGTCAAAGAAGGTTTCACAACTGTACATGTGTATTAGATACTGTGTGTATGGTACTTCTGTATTGCTGAATAACTATTATCTGTCTACATGTACATGCTCTAACTAAATAAACAAAAAGATTATGTAACCAAAAACAATCGTTTATTATACTAACATGGTACTATATATATACATAAATATACACTTTACTTATAAATTGGAACACCTGGGGACTAACAGCTGTTTGACATAAATTTAGAAAAGTGAAATATTCTAGAGGTACCCCCCTTTTACCATAGAAAATAAAAAGATTGTAACTTGAGGGGGGATGAGATACGAAACACTAGACATAGATCAAAATTGATCATGAGAAATTTCAGATCAAATCCCATAATCAAAAGATTAATTCTTAGCTATGCTTTATATTTCAAAATGCCAGCTGCTAATCATTGGGAGCACAACAAATTCTTTCAGTGGTTGTTGTTCAATGTCATTTTGACTATTCTTGTTCGTCCTTGTATGCTGAAGTATCACAGACGTTAAAAAATAAACTTCAAATTGCCCGAAATAAAACAGTAAGATTTATTAAAAACTGGGGAACACGATCTTGTGGTTAAAATTCTGTTTCTAAAAAAAGAAATATCCTTTTTATTTACTATTTAGTTGAAATTTAAATAATTTTATTCTCTGTAACGCATTAGTAATTTGACAGGAATGTAGGAAGTAAGTCCACAGTTAAGTATTGATTTTGTACAAATAGTGCATCCATCAGCAATAAGACATAGCTATTTCTTATTACTGGTAGCTTAAATGTGAAAGAAAAATCATTGTCTGAAATTTTGACTAAAACAGATTTTGTCAATTTAAATTAAAGTATAGTGAACAGATTATCCAAATATAGTTGCAAGAAATTTTGTTTTAGTTACAGTGAAAACAGCAATGCTGAATCCATCTTTGAACAGAAACTTTATGGAAGGTATATTCTTATTTTCCGCCAATCCACTATTAATGTCTGTTATGGATTATTAGTTCACCATGACAAAAGGCATGACTTTGTGAGCTTTTGCCTTCTTTTAATGTCTGTCATCAGTCACTGTTGATTTTAAAAAAGATCAATCTTCTCCTTTGAAACCCCTTTTGTACAATTTATGCCAGGTTAAGGTCCCTTGGTAATCCTCTTTCAACATAACAGCAGCAACATCCATCCAAGATGGCCACTGTTACTAAAAACTCTTAATTCTTTCAAATTATCAGAACTTTCACATTTGAAACTAGATTGAGTTGAAATTTAAATTAGAACTTAGTTAGCTCATGATTACAGTTTTTTTTCTGTGAAAATTGATAACTTTACTGATTTTGCTGATTATGTATGCTATGTTGGCTTTTTATGGACAAAACATGTTTAAAATTGTTTTCCTTTTACAGTCACTTTGTCATTTCAAACCCATATGTCATTGATTTTATGTATATAAATCTTCTCCATTGAAATTCCATTAGTCCAGCTATGATACCTGATTTTGGTTCCCAGTAATCCTCTTTCAAAAATGTGATCTGACAGCCTCCTACCTCCATCTAAGATGACAACTGTTGCTAAATATATGCCAGTTTACTTCATCAATAAAACTTACCACCACGATATAACAGAAATATTGTTGGACATGCCATTAAACACAGATATTCCAATGACCCACTCATCAGTCCTGAAATGTGTGTTTTTTTCTACCACTGTTGTGAAAGACTCCATTACAAATACAAAATGTAGAACAGCTGTCAATGCTATTCTAGTACATTAAGTGTTATTGTATGAATTAATAAGGTTAGGGCCAGTAAAACTAGTTTAACCCTGCCACTTTTTATTGAAGTGCCTGTATCAAGCCAGGCAAGTGAGTTGTCAAGTATCTGTGTGTTAGAGGTATTGATTTTGTTTCTTTCTACGATTTTTCTATTGGATTTTGGAACTAGCGACGACAGTGTGGTATTTTTTGTTTTTCTATTAGATTTGGAACTAGCGACGACAGTGTGGTATTTTTTGTTTTTCTATTAGATTTTGGAACTAACGACGACAGTGTGGTATTTTTTGTTTTTCTATTAGATTTTGGAACTAGCGACGACAGTGTGGTATTTTTTGTTTTTCTATTAGATTTTGGAACTAGCGACGACAGTGTGGTATTTTTTGTTTTTCTAGATTTTGGAACTGGAGACGACAGTGTGGTATTTTTTGTTTTTTTATTCGATTTTGGAACTAGCAACGACAGTGTGGTATTTTTTGTTTTTCTAGATTTTGGAACTGGAGACGACAGTGTGGTATGTTTTGTTTTTCTATTAGATTTTGGAACTGGCGACGACAGTGTGGTATTTTTTGTTTTTCTAGATTTAGGGACTGGCGACGACAGTGTGGTATTTTTGGTTTTTCTATTAGATTTTGGAACTGGTGACGACAGTGTGGTATTTTTTGTTTTTCTAGATTTTGGAACTGGAGACGACAGTGTGGTATGTTTTGTTTTTCTAGATTTTGGAACTGGCGACGACAGTGTGGTATTTTTTGTTTTTTTATTAGATTTTGGAACTAGCAACGACAGTGTGGTATTTTTTGTTTTTCTATTAGATTTTGGAACTAGCGACGACAGTGTGGTATTTTTTGTTTTTCTAGATTTAGGGACTGGCGACGACAGTGTGGTATTTTTTGTTTTTCTATTAGATTTTGGAACTGGCAACGACAGTGTGGTATTTTTTGTTTTTCTAGATTTTGGAACTGGTGACGACAGTGTGGTATTTTTTGTTTTTTTATTAGATTTTGGAACTAGCAACGACAGTGTGGTATTTTTTGTTTTTCTATTAGATTTTGGAACTAGTGACGACAGTGTGGTATTTTTTGTTTTTCTAGATTTAGGGACTGGCGACGACAGTGTGGTATTTTTTTTTTTTTGCTATTAGATTTTAGAACTGGAGACGACAGTGTGGTATTTTTTGTTTTTCTAGATTTTGGAACTGGAGACGACAGTGTGGTATTTTTTGTTTTTCTAGATTTTGGAACTGGCGACGACAGTGTGGTATTTTTTGTTTTTCTAGATTTTGGAACTGGAGACGACAGTGTGGTATTTTTGGTTTTTCTAGATTTTGGAACTGGAGACGACGGTGTGGTATTTTTGGTTTTTCTAGATTTTGGAACTGGAGACGACAGTGGTATTTTTTGTTTTTCTAGATTTTGGAACTGGAGACGACAGTGTGGTATTTTTTGTTTTTCATTTTATTAGGTTCCTTTTTTGTCAGTTTAATTAAGAATTCTTGTTTTTATGCTATTTTTGCTTCATCTGAACCTCTAAACCAGGTCATAAATTCTGTCAATTCAGTTAATTTTTCCAGAGTACTTTTGTATATGTGGTAATATTTATAGTATGCATAGATTGTGTCTTTAGTGCTAGCAGTTTATAACCATGATTTATAAATATAAGGAAATGGTGTGCAGCAATGGAAATTGAATTAGTTTAAGGAAATTGGACAGATTTTAATTAAATTTCTTGAAAAGAAAACTTCTGTTTTGAGAATTGAGTTTTATGTACGTAGCTTACTAAATTAGATTATGATGTAAACATTGATTTATTTCACAAATTTGACAAATTTAATAAGGTACAGTAAGCAAGAACATTGTGCCTAAAGTGTGATATTGATAGCTGTCATTGATATTGGGGGCAAGACCAGCTTCTTTTTTTTTTCTTCTTTTTTTTAGGTCATTCTAAATATAAGTATTTATTTTATTTTGCTATTGCTGTTTAAGATTTGTTATTGTCACCCATTCACCACTGTAATGTCATTGTTGCAAATGTTGTTCACAACAGAATATACATCAATGAGCTAGTACTGGAAAATATAACTTAGTTTATTAGTCTGTACAAAAAAAAACCCATCATCATTATCATCTGATCATAAATGTACCTTTTTCTCACCATGATAACACTAAGAAGTTTCTCACATGGTTTTAAAAAACATTCACTCTTCACTCACTCAGAAATTCCACTCTTTTCTCATTTGTTTTTAAGAAAATATTCGCTCTCAAAGTCAGCTGTTTTTTCTAACAAGCACATGATAAAACTTTAAATAAAAACATCTCACTTGGTTTTAAAAAAATAATTGCTAACTCATTCACAAATTCTGCTGTTTTGTTTGAACAAGATAAAACAGAAAAATATTTCACACTTGATTTTAAAAAACAATTACTCACTCATTCACAAATCCTGTGAAGTATATCACTGTTTCAATAGACTTACAAAGTCACAGCAGTCAAAACAGTGAAGATTTAAAGGTCAATAGACTTACAAAGTCACAGCAGTCAAAACAGTGAAGATTTAAAGGAAGGATATAAAAGTTAATAATACTATATACCGTAATAAACAAACTGAAATAATAGAACATTGTCAAATATAACTTCTTCATGTATCTGATAGATACCAAATAAAACTTCATTATATTCTCCCAGCATCCCAGTCTATATTCTGATTAACGTAATTCAGATTAGTCTTGTCGTGAGTTATAGAAATGTGCCGTGGACGGAATACAAATATTAATGTGAATGGATAGGGAGCATTAGTAAAATAGACGGGGGGTGATTAATTCTCTTTAAACGGACATGTTTTTTTTTCTTTCTTTCATCATACTATACATGTTGGCATATTTTTAGTTGTACTTGTATATAATGCAGATTCTTTAGAAAATTAGATTGGGAGTGATTAATTCTGTTTAAATGGACATTTTTTCTTTCTGTCATAAGATACATTTGTACATGTTGGCATTTAGTTTAGTTGAAAGAAATTAATTCCTGTCGTAAGTTTGGATTTAACATGATAGTGTTCAGAATGCCAATATTAAGAAATAAAATTGTTTGAAATTCAGTATTATGTAAGATGTAGAGTGTAGGAAATTAAGATGCTTAGTTTGAAAAACCGTATCCAATTTTATCCAATTTTTAAGCATAACATGTACATTGAATTCAGGTCTTTTAGTATGTTACTAGTATCAAAGATACCAATATAAACTAGTTATACCAGATTAATAGGTTCTTACACGGGTCCCTATTGAAGATCTGGGATTTCTTCCACGAGTGTGAGAAATTCCGTCTTTACACGAGTGGAGCGTAGCGGAACGAGTGGAAAGACGCTGAATTTCTCTCACGAGAGGAAGAAATCCCAGATCTGCAATAAGGACGAGTGCAAGTACCTGTTTCTTCCGTTTCAACTTAAAAACAAAGCATGTCGATTTCATTCATTCATCCGCATGTCCATGTCTTGTTACTACACAAAATATTACAACGCCACGTGCAATACAGTAAATACACACTTATTGAAAACCGCATTACATTTATTAGGGGAAATCAGTTAAAATTCAGGTAAAATTGATATTTGAAGCTTTTTTAGATCTACTAAGACGACAATTTATATTACTACAGCAGTCGTAGTTCTAAGCGGACTATTGATTATACTCGGCCGATTTGATTGGCTGACAATGCCATGTAAGACAAGGTCACGTGCAGCTGTCTTTATGGCTTGTCTTACATAGGAAACGCATCAAAACGGAAGAAACACATTTCTTCATCAATAAAACTGACTGCCACAACATAAATGTAATATTGTCAAAAGTGGCGTTAAACACCATTACAGAGTAAGAGCAATGACTGGTTGGCACGAAATGAGGATAATATTTCAGAGTTGAGTGATTTGTCTACCTAAAGACTGTTGTTTCAGTGATCTAACACTATTAAAATCCTACTAAGCATGTTGGTCTAGTACAAAGCAGATAGCATCATCATGACATCAAAATGTAACTTATTCTTGGCATGGTATAGCTGAAAAATGGCTCATTTTGGCATTAAGCAATAATCATTCTCACATTATGCCTCTGCAATTAGTGCCTAGCATTATGAGTTCAATTCCCTCTCATGACTTTGTGACGAATTTGTGTTTTTCTCTAGTAATAACTGAAATATTATTAAAAGTGGCATTGAACACCAATGAACTACCCAGAATTCCTCACATTAAATATTCGTTACACAAACATTTCAAACGTATCCCATATTTTTCAAAACATAAAAAAAGCATTTTTCTATAGAAAAATGGCAGATCAGTGTGCTTTAATTGTAAATCTTTGTTAAATTCTGTTGATGACAAACTGTACTGTTAACATTAATTTTACCAGAAGTGAAGTGCACATTCAGTGTTAATTGTCTAGCTGATGTATGGGAAAAAACCTTGTATGGAAAATGTTAAGTTGTTTTTGATGATTATGACTTCTATAATAGTTCATTATCAAACAGTCGTGATATATAATTGTGAATGCCAGACGAGTTGAAAACTATTTTATACCAGTGATGACCATTGATTTACAAACATCCACTTCATTAACGTTGAAAGTTGACAAATATTGTGTGCTCCACTAAATCCAATAGCTTGTGTAACCCTTGATGAATCTAATCTGTGGTTTTATCGTTTTTGTGTTGTATTTTCTAATGATTTCTTTATTACATATAAATAGGCTATTAATGGATGTAAAAAGAGTTATGAGCTCTTCTGTTATGAAGGTGGAAAGGGAACTTGAGCTCTTTTGTCAAATGAAGGAAGAAAGATATTTGCTTGTCTGCAATAATCATGGCTAGTTTAACATAAAACCATTATTTAAAAAATTCTTAAAAAATGAGTTAAAAATATTGCCTTGAATTTTCCTTGGATGCCCTTAATAAAATTATGTTTTTATGTCAATCTGAAATCCAAAATAACTACTAGTGCAGGACAAAGTTAAACAAATGACGCTATATGAACTAAAGTTATTGTCCAGAAACCAATTGTTGATGCTTCCCACTCTCCACCAAACCAATAGCAGAGTTCCAACTCACCTAAAAAAAATTATTGGTGAAGAAGTTGGAGTCATCAACAATTGGTTTCCAGACAATAACATTAGTTCATTACATCTAATGTTCTGCAAACTTAGTCATGTGAAACCCCTTGTTAAGGGGCAATCCTGTATTGATTGTGGGGTCAATAGGTCAATGGTCTAGTTCACCATGACATGTATCAGCAAAGTTTAACAGTAGTTTCCAATAGAAAAAATATATTCAAAGTTTCTTTTTAGAAACTATTAACTTGATTGAACCTCAACTGCATGTGAATGATCATCGAATAGTCCTTTTCAAAATTTACATTTTTTGTGCATCTGAAATCTAAGATGGCTACCACCACTGGGCATACAAAATGTAGTTTGACATAAGAACCAATAGGAAAAGATGTTATAAAAATCTCCCCAGAAATATTTGAAGCATACTTGAATGGAATGTCCATTAGATGCTTATGTACAACATTTTCTATTTTTTATTTTATTTTTTGGTGCAAAATTAAAATTTCACACTTTCGATTTTTTTTTCAAGGGTGACATTTATTGATAAATTGTACATTCCAATACTGTATAAAAGTGTTTCAAAGCAGCAGACCACATTTTATTCTTGATAATATATGTAACATTATGTCCAGATTATGTCTATAGTCTAGTACATTGTGGTAATAGCTTTGTCATGTCACTCGTCAGTCAACGATTTAATTCATACATTTCATCTTTTATAGCAAAAAAGAGTAATAATACTGGTGCCAAGCTTATTTCTCGTTCAATTTCAGTTCGGCCATAAACCACGCTGATCACAAATAGACTGGCTGTATTAAAAACTCATTGTTCATGCTGCTATCAACAAGATATTGTAAGACTTATAGGGTAATGGAAATTGTTAGTTGTTTACCGTCGACCATTCGTAGATCAATTTGTACTTGCCCTTTATCAATAGTTGCTTAAAATCGTCTGAATTAGCTTTCGGCAAAAATCCATTTTTTTTCTCATTTTCTCACAGGAAATGATATATATACTTAGCTTGCCGTCTATTCTCCTCACTTTTATTATGGTATAGCTTCAGGGAAACCTTTGTTTTCATCATACAACAGATTTATTGTTTATTGCTTGCAATAATTCAATTTTTTCTCTCTAAATGTTCTAAAAATGGTGATATTTTCAAAGTTATATTTAAGTAACGTGTGAAATGTTTTAAGTAGACTTAACTTGAAATACAGAACTACCTAAGCCGTCAGTGCCTACCACCACTAACATTGTGAGTTTGAATCCCGCTCAGTGACTTACGGTAGGTTTGGTGGTTTTCTCCACGTATTCCGGTTTCCTCCACCAATAAAACTGACCAACACGATATAACTGATATATTGTTGAAAGTGGTGTTGAACACCATATACCTAAAACCTAAACCAGAAGTTGACATTCTGTGAGATGGTGATCGTTGGTGATATTGTGTCATTTTATTTACTTGAGTCTACAACTGTTTTATAGTGAAACCTATCTCAATCTTGGGACCAGATTTTGTTCTGGTAATAGACAAGCATTCGGTTCATACAGGTTAAAATGACAAAGATTTCCTACGTTGAGAGACTTTATTTAAAGTTCGGTTTATACAGGATTCTGTTTTATTCAAGGTTCGTTTTAGACAGCTTACACTGTATTACATAAACCTTAAGTATGCCACTGTTGTTGGGCTGTTGTAGCCACAATGCAATAAGTATAAGGCCACCCTTATCAGGCCAGATATCAGATGTACTGAAATAGTAAAATGATACTTAAATGTTCCCTTCAAGAGAGGCCACCCCTCTTACAAGGTCATGTTTTCATTGACAAAGGGTGGTCTAATTAATAGGGGGCCTACTGTAAGTTTGCTTCCTTCCCATGACAGGGTGGACTTGATACAGCTTTATCAGTTAAAATGTGTCAGTTACTTGTAGCATGTTGGTTGTTTTTCCAGTGTACTCCAGTTTCTAGGTGAGGAACCGTAGCTCTTATGGGTGTTTTTCGTTGCAAAAAAAAAATTAAATAAATAAACATAAGCGCTACAGTTATGCAGCTGCTCCAGTTTAATGCACCAATGAATGAGTGTTACCATATAAATGAAATATTGTTTGCAAGTGTAGTCCAAGATTCCTCTGCCGTTCGACGACTATTTAGAACTTGCTGTTGTCGTTGAACGTCAGAGCGCTTGCCATAAACAAAACAGCGGATTTTCCTCTCACACTCGAGAGAGGCACATTTCCACATTTTGTGACTATCAGAATTTATTTTCTATCCAAAACCCTTATATAAATCGCTTCACCAATCATTTTTCTATTAATTCATAACCATCTTACCCTCAGAAATTGGTGTTACACTCCATTACAGCACAATTTCCCCAGACCATATGATTTCGTCATTTTGAACACTGACATTTTGAAATATTTGTCACGTGACTTCGAGAGAACTACTATTACCGCAATGTATCATGGGAGATGATTTGCATATATGATCTGACCTTGTCCAAAATAGGGGGAAACGTAAGACATGCTCTTTCTGAAGCCCGCGGATAACACTGCCAAATGAATCTTTTCTATCCAACATATTTTGTATTATTTTCTTCTGCTCTGATTTGTGCTGTACATAGATGGAACTGTTTGTCCTGCAGAATACGCTTTATATCGTCTTGTATGTTTGTTTACGTATGCTAATTTGGTGCACTGCATTTAGTATCTCCCATCATGCAATGCATTGCTGTCATCTTTCAGTTAGTATCGCGAGATCACGTTAAAAAAATGGCAGTGAAATGACCAAATCATCGGGTGTAAGGAAAAAACGTGCTGTAATCGAGTGTAACACGACTCTCTGAGGGTAAGATGGTTATGAATGAATAGAAAAATGATTGGTGAAGCGATATATATTAGGGTTTTGGATAGAAAATAAAATCTGATAACCACAAAACGTGGAAATGTGTTACAAATGAGATGCGGGAAAAAATCTGCTGTTTTGCTTATGGCAAGCGCTCTGACGTTCAACGACAACAGCAAGTTCTAAATAGTCGTCGAACGGCAGAGGAATCTCGGACTATTGCAAGTGGTACATAAAACATACCATAACTTAAAAGAATTGATTTGAAATACATCACTTGACACTCAGTAAGCTTGGTAATTAATGATATCACTATTAACATGTCTCCATGATGTATAGATTTAAACTATCCAATATTTTCTTGTTTGTTCTCAGTGGTGTGCAACTTCCTGAACATCATGACTTAATAGCTGCCTTCCCTTGGCTATTATAGAGGTAATAAATTTTTACACAATGGGGGAAAAAAACATTTTTTTCATACTGTAAATCTTTAGTTTTACCGGTGCAGTTAATTAAGAAAATGGTTTTCATCTTGTCTCTTTCTGTTGTTGTAATATTGACACAATTTCAAAGAAAAAATATTTTCCGATCTGTCAGAATGTTTTACCGGTACGGTTAATTAAGAAAATGGTTTTCTTCTTGAATTTTTATATCGTTGTAATCTTGACACAATTTCAAAGGAAAAATATTTTCCGATCTATAAAATTAATATTTTCCGATTTATCAAAATATCGGTGCGGGGTTAATTGACGAAGGTAGTACGTCAATTGTGATTAATTGAATCCTAATTTAAATATGACAAGACAAACTATATACAATATATATATATACAGGTCAAGCTGTTTTTATCCTCTGAATATTTATAAGATCTCAGTCTGGTTTATGATATTAATAACTGGGTATTATATAGAAAATAAGAAGCTAATAGCACCATTATTGTAAATTGTTGACAAATTGTGTAGAAATTTGTATGGAACCTTTCATTGATTATGGAGCTTGAAGCAAAATTTTTTTTTTTTATCAATTATTGAATAAAAATTATCGTAAAGCAGTCCATTATTGAGGAATTTATTTTTGATGCTATTAGGTCCATTGTTTAGAGAGAATATCATAATAGAGGGATAATACACGATCAGATTTCAAGCAAGTTTTATCAGATAATTATTTATCAATTTTATCGAGCTGTTTGTTTGATCATGTGGTGCATATTGCTTAAATTTATGGTTCTAAAGAAATCACATTATTGTAATGCAAAAAGGGTTTTGGAGGCGACAAATTTTCTTGAATATTTACATCTCGTGATGGCCACAAATGTTGATCGCATGCAAAAATTAATTGATTTACAGTAATTTTAAAAGTGGCCTTAAACACACCTTTACTGAGAGTATATTCTGGTACCTTGTATTTAAATGTTCTCTCGGGTAGAAACAAAATTTGGGATTTTTTTTTACTCAATTACATTTGTCTCATTTCTTGAAAGTGTGTTGAGGGGCCGGGTGGCTCATTGAGTTAGGTAGTTGGATTACCTAACAGCTCATACAAGCCTATCACCAATATGGTGTGGGTTTGCACCCGGCTTTGTAAATTACACTTGACTCGCAGCCGCAAGTGATAAAGTTTACCAGATGCTTGGCCATGGTCTGTGGTTCTCTACGGGTACTCCGGCTTCTTCCACCACTAAAACTGGTCGCCATGATATAGCTGAAATATTGCTGAAAGTGGCATTAAACACTGAAAATAAGAAAATAAATAAAAAGTGTGTTGTTGGTGTAATGGTTATTTTGGGCGGGCCCTGAGTGCAGTAGATCTTAGGTTTGGGCCTTGAGTGGAGTAGATCTTGGGTGGGTCTTGAGTGCAGGGCCTTGAGTGGAGTAGATCTTGGGTGGGCCTTGAGTGGAGTAGATCTTAGGTTTGGGCCTTGAGTGGAGTAGATCTTGGGTGGGCCTTGAATGCAGTAGATTTTAGGTTTGGGCCTTGAGTGGAGTAGATCTTGGCTGGGCCTTGAGTGCAGTAAATCTTAGGTTTGGGCCTTGAGTGCAGTAGATCTTGGGTGGGCCTTGAATGCAGTAGATCTTAGGTTTGGGCCTTGAGTGGAGTAGATCTTGGGTGGGCCTTGAGTGCAGTAGATCTTGCGTTTAGACCATGGTTGGGTCAAACAATAGACAATAAAATTGGTATTTGTTGCTTCCCTGCTAAACACACAGTATTAAGGAGTAAGAACAAAGACTGGTTGACTTGGAATCAAGATAATATGTCTGAGTGTCTTCCCATGGACTGTTGCAATAGTGAATGAGCACGATAAAAACTCAACTAAGTGTGTTGATCTAGTACAAAGCAGACATCATTAACATATAACCAAAAGGTAACTTGTTCTCGCCATGATATAGCTAAAAAAAATTACTCTTTTGGCACTAAATCAATCACTCATTACTGGACAATATCCCCCTTTATTTACAAAAATTTCCAAATACAGGTAAATTATTGCTATAAAATGCTAAAAAGATTTTTCATTTAGAAGAATTTCGATCAGTATTGTTTTTTGTAGGAGATTGAGATATTTATATATTAAACTTTCCCTAACTGGTACTTTAACTGATACTCTAAGTTTGATAAAGCTATTATTGTTTAAAGCTTGAACAAGAAATAAATTGACACTAACTCTAGTAATTCTTCTTAAATTGTTCATTAACTTTCGAGATTATCTGATTGACTTGAACAATTTAATTTCTTTTCGTTTGTTTAAAGAAAATTTAGCATAGTAATAACGTCTTTATTATAAATCAAAATGAAATTTTGAAAATCTGTTTTTATCCTAAATTAGATCTTGATATTTAATATCATATGATGGATTTATTATAAAAGATGATATTAACTTTTAAGATACAGCTAACTAGTTGTTGGGAATAGGAGAAAACCGTATTAACTGAAGGGGCGACTGACTAGTGGGTAGGAATGACGGAAAACCGTATTAGATTTAAGAGTGAGTGATTGTTTTGTTTAATGCCAAATGAGCAACTTTTATACGCCCGTCTTGAGACGGGCTGTATTATGTGATTAGGTATGGCGGGCGGGCGTCGGGCGTTCCCACAGGTTTCCGCACAATAACTTTAGGTCTGTATATCGGATCTTTACCAAATGTGGCCACATGATTCCCCTGTCAAAGGGGAAGAACCCTGTGTATTTTGGGGTCATTAGGTCAAAGGTCAAGGTCACCATTACTATAAATAGAATTTTTGACAACAGGGTGGTTTCTACACGATAATTTTAGTTCTGTATATTGAATCTTGAACAAACTTGGCCACATTATTCCCCTGTGGAAGGTGAAGAACCCTATTTATTTTGGGGTCATTAGGTCAAAAGTCAAGGTCACCATTACTATAAATAGAATTTTTAAAAACAGGGTCATTTCCACATGATAACTTTAGTTCTGTATATTGGATCTTTACCAAACTTGGCCACATGATTCTCTGGTGGAAGGAGAAGAACCCTATTTATTTTGGGGTCATTACCATTATACCGTTTGATAATTTATATAGACTGCCGTATTTTGTGATGCAGACATTTCTTGTTCAGCTATATCATCGTGTGAAAAAGTTGCATTTCAAGGAGATGATGATTATGATGTCTGCTTTGTATTGGACCAATACACTTAGATGGATTTTTTTAGTGCTCACTCAATGAAACAACAGTTCACGGGTAGACATGTCATTGTACTCTGACACATTATTCTGATTTCAATCCAACTTCTATACGATCATGACCACGACTGCCCCTATTAGTTTTTAGGAATCACAGAAGCATATTACCATTCAGAAACTACTGACTAGTTGATAGGAATGAGACAAAAGCATAGTAACCTCAAGAAACTGCCGACTGATTTTAGGGATGACAGATAAGCATAGCATACTCAAGAAACACAGCTGACTTGTTTTTAGGAATGACAAAATAACATACCAAGTTTTCCCTTATCCCTGAACATTATACAAAGAAGTACAAAAATGTGAAAATTCATTTCCATCACAATGTAAAAAAATGAGAATAAATCAACACTTTAAAACAGCAAAAAGAATTAACAAGAAACAGAAAATCTCATGTGACGTTTCCTAAGAACTAAAATCAATGCCAGTACATACAATTTGTCATGATAAGTACGATGTCTATTTCCTACTCTACGTACCACTAAAACAGTTAATGTTCAAGGGATAGTTTGACATTTTGTGATGTATTTTTGTAAGCTGGTAGTTGGTTCCTATTCTAATGATAATACATTGGGTCTGGCTAATTGAGTTTATAGAATCGTAATTATGAATTGTGTAGATATTTCGGTATTTGACGCAAGTTGAAAATTGAAATAGATGAGGGAAATGGATTGAATGGGAAGGATGTATATTTCATGTGAAAGAAGCATTACTACGATGGATTTCAAATATATTTTTCTTCAACAACTGATATCATGCACTCTGTTTTCCTGAAACAATTTAATTCGGTTGTTTCAAATCATTTCCATTCCGTCAAAATTTTGTTATTTTCGTCTGCCAGATCACGTGATTTCGATGGAACTGCTGGTCCTGAGCTTCCGGTGTCAATGTACACAACAAAAACTCCAATCGATATGTGCCGTTTTAACGTTCGATTCTCAAGTTAAAATATCTTAACATTTTCTGTAAAAGACAGATATCAATTAAATTATTTTATTTGTATCAAAGACTTCAATGCAGAGACAAATAATTCTTTAAAATTAAATTTGTTTTCTTTCTTTATTTGCGGTTGTCAGCATCACGAAAGGAAAACGATCTGCCTTTATGTATATATTTCTTATATAAGACAGATAGTGGGGTACCGAACACCAGTATTTATTCAGCGGTTTCCTTGTCGTCTCCATATTACAATTACTTATAATCTACCGCATCTACGACTATGATATGCTGACGTTGTCACAGTAATAGCGTAAACACCGGAAGTCGCCTGCCTATTTGTTCAGACGTCAAGACACGAAAAAGACGGAACGTGGTCGGAATTGACATGATTCGAAACAACCGAATTGAATAAGACGCAGTTAAATGCCATGTGTCATTTTGTCATATTCTTAGTTTTTTTGTTTTTGTGTTCGTTTTTGTGTTATTTGTTTGGTTTTTTTTTTTTGCTCGCCTTGTTTGAAGGGCCATTAGTTTTACTGTATTGTTTCAAAATACATTTCTAAAACTTCATAGGATTGCTACTTGTGTGGTTATCTACGAAAAAAAAACAAATCATTCCAAACATAAATTAATAAAACATAAAAAAAAAACTAAACTAAACTCAGAAGCCACTAGACAGAGTTATTTATATTAATCTATTAATAACTTATGACCTAGTATATCTGTAGTACTAAAAGTTAGGTTAGGAGACAAATTAGAATATTCTATTAGTTGAGGGGCCATCGACGTCGTGATTGTATGGTAGTTGGATTAACAATTACCGGTGCAATAAGTGCCTATCACCACTTAAGTTGCGAGTTCTTACCCCTGTTCATGGGTAGGTGTACTTGATACAACATTATGTGATAAAGTTCGCCAGTGACTTGCGACAGGTCTGGTTTTCTCCAGATACTACAGTTTCCAATCAAAGTATACTACCTTATTTGTACTGTTAGACATATCAGAATAAAAATAAATCATGTAAGCCACAATGTGTTTTGAGTTTTAACATGGGTTGGCAGATATTAGTAAATTTTATCTGCCAACCCATGTTAAAACTCAAAACACATTCTGGCTTTCATGATTTATTTCTTAATTAATTTTATCGACCATTTACATTTTTATTCCTGTTAGTGGTTGTGTAAGTATGGGCACTAGTGCACTGCTTTGCCCAGGGACCTATAATGCTGTTAAGATGGGCCTGAAACAGGCTTATGTGAATCTCTAGCTTGTGTAGCAAGATTTTAGTCAAGTAAAAAGATTCTCTATGTGTCTTGTAAAGTTTTGATGCCTTACACAATGCCTGCTGACAATCATCATGGAATCTTTTGTAATTAAGCCTCCCTGAACAAAACCTTTAAAATCACTTTGATGTTGTGCTAATCATTAAGCTAGGGTTTCCAATGATGTTATTTTAATTCCAGTTAGTGAAAATTGAACAGAATCTGACAACGATGTTACTCAATTATTCAAATATGATCTTCATGTGAAGGAATATATTGACATGATTTTGAAATATTTTCCTCCAAAACTTGTTTTTAAGTATTGTGATAAAATTATAGCATAGATTCATTATTAGAAATCTGTA
Organism: Gigantidas platifrons; assembly: GCA_002080005.1. NCBI lineage: Eukaryota > Metazoa > Mollusca > Bivalvia > Mytilida > Modiolidae > Gigantidas > Gigantidas platifrons. The sequence goes on along the minus strand of MJUT01042341.1, from coordinate 162,199 downwards.
CAAAGCCATTAAGCTGTATTGATAGTCACTGAGGCAAATAGATGTGTTTTAATGGGCTTTATAAATATTTTACTCAGTCTTTATAAACAACTGTACTCTGTAATCTTCAATTTCACTCAAAGCAATAAAAATTGAAGTATTGTTTTTTGGGAGTTTTTTTGTTGTTTTTTTTTGTTTTTTTTTATGAATCATTGATGACTCTACAAGATAGATTTTATGTAAATTGAAATGTTAGTGCCAATTTGTCACAAATTAACAGATTATTGTTAAGGGAATAATGATGGATTTGGAATGAAGAAAAAATAAAATTTTAAATCCTGAAAGGTAAGAAATTTTGGTTATGTAATATTGTTGTTTAATTCAGTTGTACCTTTATTATTTAAAAAAAAATTAAAATATAATTCCTGATATCTCTGAAAACTGAAAAGAAAACCAACTGAAAACTAAGTGAAATTGAGCCCTTTCTTATATTACTGGATAAGGGGTTATGGTGGCAGTTAGCTTTATTGGTAGAGGAAACCAGGGTACCCGGAGAAACACTGTATAATAAATAAAGATACACTCGTGCTCAATGATGGACTTTGGACTTCTTTCAATATTGTATAGTTTTCTTGTTGTCCTTATTCTTGGCTGAAAGCTGTGGGTTATTCTGGCCTAGATGTCGTGGAGTAAAGCTGTGGGTTATTATGCCCCCGCTCCCCGGAGGGGGAGGGGGTATGCTGTTTTACCTCTGTCCGTCCTAAGATATTTTTCGTCGCATTTTTCTCAGCAACTATTGATAGCAGAAATCTGATATTTGGTCACAAGCTTCATATAGGTATGCCATATTGTGGGAAGCGTTTTTTCACCCGTCAGATTCCTACTTCCGGTTTGCCGATTTAGTTGGCTTTTATA
>MJUT01042341.1:147307-159313 GCA_002080005.1 Gigantidas platifrons | reverse complement strand
TTTTTTTTTCTTTCCATTAAAACTGAAAAGATTTGATTCTGATTTATCATATTTCAAATTGCATTGTCTTTGAATAGTTGATGTGTTATGTCATCATAGTTTTAAGGAAATAAGAGTTGTCTTTTCCTGAATTAAGGCATCAATTTTCTCTGGTTTATTGTATTACCCCATTGCACTGTTTAAGAACTTAGTTAACTTAAGTAACTAGCTGATTTTTATTGCTTTTTATTGTTATTTATGGTAAAAAAAAATGTTCAAGTGGGTCTTAGTTTGTAATTGTATAGTAGTATACAGTATTACAATTCCTTAGCTCTCTGATAAATTGAGGATTTTACCATGAAACATTGTAATGTCATCTATAATGGTGTAATGGTGAAGATGAAATGGGGGGTAGATTTCGCATGGCTAGACAAAGAAATAATGAAGATTGAGCTTCAAAAATGACAAATTATAAAAAAAGAAACTGACATATAAAAGTTTTGAATATATATATAATTTATGAGTACATGTACTAAGAGAATGAAAATAGCAAATATTACTAGAATTGGAGAAAAAATTATTATTGATAAAAATATGGTGGCAAAAAAAAAAATTGATAAAAATATGATGGCAAAAAAAAATTCTTTATAAAATTTGACACAGAAATCAGCTTTATCTTTTACATTCAAGACGTATTTATCTATATTTCAGTCATTTCTAACAACATCGGTGATGTAAGGGTTACCTAGCTCGTGAGAGTGTGGTAGATCTGGGTTCGATCCCAGATTGTGTCAAATCAAAAACTATAAGATTGGTATTTGTTGCTTCTGCTCTAAACATTCCACACTAAGGAGCAAGAACTAAGTCTGGTTGGCTCAGAATTAGAATAATGTGTCTGAGTGGAGCAACATGTCTCTCCACACACAGACTATTGTTTCAGCAAGCTAGCCCAATAAAATTCAACGTGTTCAATGGTCTAGTACAATGTGGACATCATCATCTCATCAAAATCTAGCTTCTTCTCACTATGATACTAGTATAGCTGAAAAATTGTTCCTTTGGCATTTAACAATAATAACTCACACACTCAAAACAAGGTGTAAACACTTATACAAATTGGTTGTCATGAAATTTACGAAAATTATCAGTTTTTGTTTCAGAAATAACTAGTTATTATCAAGAGGGGAGTGGAAACGGTCATTTGGAAAATGACTTTGGCTTTCACTTAACATGTTAAACCAACCACTTATAACAGTAAATACAAAATACAGGCAATTCTTTTATAAGAATATTTACCCATAGATAAACCATTAGCTAAATTAATTTGTACAATAAAACAATGTCTCTCAAACCTTTTATTTTTACATAAAGATTGCTTTTGATAAGCTAAATGTATTTGATCCATTTTATCCAAAACATACAGTAATCTGTCATAATGAAAATTGCATGGGTGATAAAAGACACACCAGTCAATTACTATATTGAGTATAAGAAATATTAGTAGTTTTAATAACTCTTTGTTTTTTCACAAAAAAAAACAAAAACAAAAACAAAAACTTAAGGGATTTAGGTTACCCTGTTAAGATCCTTTGATTTTCTTTACCCCCAAAGACTATTTTTTAGCTTTCCAATCTTTTGAGTTTGATGAAGATTAATCCAAAAATGTGTCATGTCCACTAAATTAGATATTTATGTTTGTATTGTTTGTTACTCTGAGCTGAAGTATGTTTTCTTGCAGTTTTTTGTTGTTTATTTTCAAACCACTTAAAATATTGTTGTTGCATATGACTTTGATTAATATGTCAGAACCTTGATTAATATGTCAGAACCTTGATTAATATGTCAGAACCTTGATTAATATGTCAGAACCTTGATACCTTATTATGGTTAGATTTGGCTTTATGGTGTTTAACACCACTTTCAACAATATTCTAGTTATATCATGGCAGTCAGTTTTATTGGTGGAGGAAACCGGAGTACCCAGTGAAAACCACCGACCTGTCACAAGTCGCTGACAAACTTGATCACATAATGTATCGAGTGCACCTCACCTGAGCAGAATTCAAACTCACAAAGTTAGTGGTGATAGGCACTGATTGCATAGGTAGTTGCAAATCCAGATAATATGCGATCACGACCATGACAGCCCCCTCTTCTTGTATGAGTTCGATTGAAGTTTCACAATACAAGTGTTGACTATTGGTCAAATGCTAATTAATAATAATAAAAGAAAAGATAATGAAAAATTTGCATGAAAATTCTTTTTTGTGTGATATTGTTCATCTACTGTTAAATAAAATATATAGAAAGGAATATACAGAAAGGTCAAAGAATGAAGATGGTCTATTTATAGACATTTTTCCATTGATTCTGTCACTTCTCTTGATGTTTTTTAAGTTTGAATGATTATGTTCATTGTCAATTGTCTTTTCTATGGTTTTTTTTTAGAAAAGAGATGTCTGGTTTTCTTTTAATTTGGTTTGTTCTGCTATAATTGGATGAATTAGACATTTTTACTGTTGTAGGAAATGGTAGGTTGTCAAATACAGTGTCGCCATAAGTGTGTCTAGAGCTTTAAATCATATCAATTTCCTAAATTTGAAATGTCTGATGGTTTGATTTTTAAAGGAAAACATTTCTCTATTTCTTTTTTTGTTTTTTATTTTTGTTTGTTTGTAAGATGTCTCTATTTTGTATTTCACTTAAATGCATAAACCTTTATTTCTGAATGTAACTATTGAAGGGTTAATTGATTGATTGGTGTTTAATGCCAATTTTAGCAGTATATCAGCTATATTTTGGCATACCATTGAAGGGTAGAGATGTTATTGCTAAATTGTATTAAATACCTCTCCTAATCCAATTTTACTAAGTCATGTAATGGAGGTTATAACATGATCATATTTAGGTCATAAAACAGAATAACAAGTAAAATGTAATTCATTTTGTCAGTCCAGAGAGAAAAATCTAATCTTGGATCCCTTAGAAAGCAAGTTATCAACAATAACCAAGTCTTTGAAAGCTGCTCTTCATATAACATTCACCAACTGTCACATAATTTATGAAAAGAAAATTTAAGCAGTGATGTTCAACAATTCAACCAATATCAACGAAATGGTTAACTATCTCTCGCCTCAAACCATTGAACATAAAAAGACCATGACATATGGCATTGGATATCTATGTCCTGTCTTAAGGTGGGCACAAAAATGTGGCGGAATCAAACCTGTTAATGCGATCAGAACCCTCCCCCTTCGTGATAATTCAAATGTGATCTCCAACAGCAAAAAGATATAAACAAATAATAAAAATTTCTTTTAGGATGATTATAAAAATACCCATTAGCAATTGCTGTAGAAAATGTTTTAAATTTCTAATATGATTGCAATCCTTTTACTTAATTAGATATCTAACAGTTATCAGTAAAAGTATGAAAATATTATCTTTCTTGCTTGTTTTTTTCTTCTTCCTGTGGAGGCAAAGAATTAAACTAACTTGAAATCTTGGATATCTAACAATTATCAGTAAAAGCATAATAATATTATCTTTCTTGCTTCTTTTTTTTCTCAAGAAGAATCTCGACAAACATTTAAATCAACTTGAAATCACACTCTTCTAGTAGAAGTTTACATGCTAATATTTTTTTTCTTTTTGAATAAATAAAAGGAAAAGATTCTTTTGATAATTTAGTAGATTTGGATAAGCACAACTTTATGGAGCATTCAGAGTCCTCTATTGATGTATAAATCAGATCGTAACATGTGAAGAGAACATGCAATCACAGATATGTTAATTAGATAAGATCGTTACTAGTTCTGTAAGCAGTTGTGCGTTTTTTTAGTATCGCTTTCCATGTAGGCATGCAATTGTGCTATAAAAACCTTTAAATATAATATTGTTTATTAATGATCAGGAAATTATTAATTATTCATATGCTGAAATATTAATGAGAATGATTTTTCTTTTCTTATTCTTTCGTTTTTTATAAAGAAGAGGAGAATAGGGGATATGATTTTCTGCAGGGCTTTATTATGACCTTTTTGGACCCCTAGGCAAATGAAATTATGGGGTCCCCCTCAGACAGAACCACCCATATTCAACCATGCAAAATATTAAAATATTATACTCATTTTTCAAAGCAAATTTATATTTGAAAATCTTTTAGCAGGCCCTCCTCAGGCTTGAGGGACCCTAGGCTGCAACCTATGCAAGCCTACAGGGATATCAGCCCTGATTGTCAGAGAGTGTCAATATCTGCATCGTAGTAAGTGTTAACAAGGGAATAATTTGAGATTTACATAGTATTATTGTAAAAAAAAATAAGGATCTGTATGACCTTTCAACATGCAAAATTCTTTTTTTCACCTATAGAAAAGATTGCATGTTTTTTGTTTTGTTTTTTTTTTAATATTAAACATTTAGACCTTGTTTCTAAATTTAATCTTAAAGGAGAAACTATCCAGTGTAAAACAGCAATAAGATGTTATAGGCTTAGTCTAATATGCACAAGAATAACTTTTATTTTTCTGGGGTCAAAGATAAACGATCAGCTGACCGAATTACCAGATATAACTGTTTGTGTTAATCGCAAAATTCCTATTATGATCTTGATGGAATTTAATCAAAGTTTACGACATGTCTGCTTATAAACCAGTGATGTGCATTTCCTATTTTATTTTTCTTGAAATTGATTTTTTAAGGTTTTCGAATGCTCATTTGAGTTAAGATCTTTTTTTATCAACTATGTGTGCGTGTCAATGACTGACAGGCAACACAAATCTGTAATGAAAGGCCCATCACTTTTATATATTAACACAACGACTGTCTGGTGATCTTGTGTGAAACATATTCGTTGACAAATTATCGTGTTGGGATTTCGCCAGATTGTGTTGTCTCAGGTCTTGTATTTAACAAATCGGTCATTATATTGTATTAAATCGTATAATCTTAGTCGCTGGTTTGTATAGGGTAGTGATTTGTTACAATGAATTGTGTAATTTATCCATAATTCTGGCATATTTTTTTTAATGTTTTTTCCTGTGGGAATTACAGCAAGTCTTATTTGAGGTTACTCCTGATGTATCAATGACAGTATTTATTTAGCTATGTTAAATTGATTGCAAATACATTATAGGATTGGCCGTAAAAAAAAGTACTATTTGTTGTCTGGAGCAAGAATTATAAATAAAATTATATTATATTAATTTCTGTTGATTACCGGTATATTGTCATTGTTATTACGTTAATGGATGGGAGATTGAAACAATTGAGAAATAAAAGATTTTAAGTGCTTTTTCAGTTCAACATGTGTAACATAAGATTGAAAAAACAATTTCAGATCCATTTGTAAGCATTATAAGCAGAAAATCAGTTCCATAATCATTTGCTTTTGTTAGTTTTTTGTGTTATTTTGTGTTTTTGTTATTAATTAGTCTATGATTATTAAGTTGACATAATTGAGCATAGGATACACATGTACATGTATGAAAAAGATATTCTTTGAAATCATTGGACCATTTGAGCTTTTGTCATCACTTTTTGTCCAGTATCATCTGTGTTTTCATTGTCACTTTCTTACCATTTGTAAGCAAGCTTGGCTATGGAATGTTTCTTGAATGTTCCTGTACAATTTTTTTGGTCGATTTAAAATCCAAGATGGCCACCACTGGACATATTCTAAAATACGACTAAAATCTTCTCAGAAACTTAACATTAGATTCATTCAACACAAACTGTACACTTATAGTTCTTTACAAAGTTCATGATTGATTATAAATTCAAGATGGCTGCCAACGAAAGTAGTATATATCTTTACATAGGATTCCATCTGCCTATGCTATAAATTCTTGAATTGATCAAATCTAAAGGTTATGTGGCATTGCAATGTTTGATTTTTTAACTCTCCTGGCCAAAAGCAATCTGAACTTTTGCTTATGATGGAATTTGAGGCTGGGTTAACTTTTCACATTTTGTGTCTTCTGGGGAATTATTCTGGTCAAAAGAGACCAATCTTGGCATGTTTGATCATTTGGATGAAGAGATTCAGACTTAAATACTTCAATAGTTTTTTCTGAAGTGGTCATTAAAAGGCATAAATCTGACCGTCACGATAAAGCTGAAATATCGTTGAAAGTGGTGGTAAACTCAAACAAACGAAAAACACTGTCAAGGAAAAAAATGGTAAATTACATTGTAATTTGCAGGAAATCTGTATGTTTACATATAATCTCCTTAAGTTGCCTTTGAAAGTTTATTTACTGTTATTTTTATTGACTTGATAGTTGTTACTGAGGATTAAATAAATAAAATATTTGCTGTTGTTTGTCCTCTGAGAAATAAATAATAAACAATAAAATAGTGATTGCTGAAGATTTTATTTGCTCATTAATTTTAATCACGTAACAATTCATGTAATTGTTAATTTTACGGGGAAAAAAAGTCAATAGCAGCTTTATTGTGCAGCACTTGAATATTTAGATTTTTTTGTAAGAAATTGTTACTCTAGAATTTTAAATACTGTGAAATCTTCAAAGCTGTACCTTAAATAAACCAGGATCCAGTATAAATGGAACTTTAGATAAAGTTGAATTGTTCCAATGTAGAAAATCTTTATCAATCTAAGCTGTATAAACTGAAAGTATAATCTGGTCCCCAGAAGATTTGGTTTAGACAGATTTCACTGTATTAGTAAAGTAATAGCATCTTTTTCTGGTATTTTGTGAATTAAATGAAGCGTTTTCTGCCCTCTGCATGCAGCATACAAAAGATATGAACCATGTTGATTGTGGGTACACTTGGATTAAGATTAATAGATTTTGTACCACAAAATCTTGAATATGAATGTTGGACAATAAATCTTGTTTTAATGAGGTTTCATTAGCCCCCTTTTTCTGGCTACTGGTGATAATTTCCAGCTAGAGAGTTGCCAGCATGTCCCTAGGTGGAAGATAGGTGATGCCCTATTCAGCGGGAAATCAGATTATAATGCGGAAGTCTGTAGTCCATAGTAGGTAATGTGCTTGGAGAGTGCCATGATCTTTGCACATAATAGACCTCTTTTGCAGATTTCGAGAAAAAAAAACCGACAAGAGATAAAATATTTCATCTTTACACAACTCTCCATACTTTCTTGTGGGTGTAAAAAGTCATTCTAGTTGTCACAATTGCTTCCTGGTTTCTGTATTTTTTTATGTATTATATATTATTGAACTTGCTGTCATTCTAAATATGCATGAAATATTTCCTGCTGGATGTTGAGTAACCAATAATCAATCAATCAATCGATTGTTCACCTTTCCTAAAACCTTCCTGAAAGGTTGCAAATGATAACAGTATGAACCAAATTAATTATAGTCCCAATTAATGCAGGTTTGGACAACTGATACTAACGATAGAATTTGATTACCTATGGCAAAAGTAGAAAATCTTTTATTAGGTATAATTGAATTAGTGTCTTTGACTACAATTCCTATCTAATTAAAATTTGATCTTTGTTTACTCCGATTGTCGCACATAACTAAACCGGGAGCAATTAAAGCACATAACTAAACCGGAAGCAATTAAAGCACATAACTAAACCGGGAGCAATTAAAGCACATAACTAAACCGGGAGCAATTAAAGCACATAACTAAACCGGGAGCAATTAAAGCACATAACTAAACCGGGAGCAATTAAAGCACATAACTAAACCGGGAGCAATTAAAGCACATAACTAAACCGGAAGCAATTAAAGATAGAATTTTAAGTAGATTGCTACAATTCTAGACAGAAACTTTTCTATTGGTATTTGGACGAACCCCTTCAGTTTCAGGTCTATTTAGATTAAAGTAAGGGTGCTTTTACTTTAAATAAATTTTAGGGATAGGGTTAGGATTAGTGTTCAGGTAATTATACTATTTTTGGGTGGGGGTGCCATAAGGAACTCTTTTCTTTCTTTGATGAAAGTAATGTGATGCTCTACTTGTATTTTGTGTCTCTTATGATTTTGTAGGATGTTTGTGTTTGACAACACAGTCAAACCTTGTTGGGTCAAGGTCAAGTAGACCAGATTTGTTAAATCTACTGAGTACTGTATGTGTGTAAGTCTGTTTATTTTCAGATGCCAACCATTGTGGTATTAGGGACTAATATTCCATTTATTTCTATTTTCAGATGCCACCGTTGTGGTTCTATGGACTATTAGTTCTGATGGCTCATGTAATAACAATAAATATAGCTAAAGTCAATCCAGGTATGTACTATTTAGCCCAAAAAAACTTATATACTTATTTTTATTTATTAAATATGTACTGGAAATATGAAAAGAAACATTTTTTTAAAATTTAAAAATCAATTTTATTTTTTTAATTAGCTTTGCCATCAATAATTGACAGACAGACATCATATGTCGCTATTAAATGTTTGTAAAAAGTAAATTGCCATTAAGTCATTTACTGATTGTTCATGTTTGCTGTTATCTTGTTTGTTCCATTCCTTAAGTTCTCTAGGGACCCTTGTGGTTGTGGTCGTATGGTAGATGGATTTACAACTACCTGTGCAATCAGTGCCTATCACCACTAACATTATGTGGTCAAGTCTGTCAGTGACTAACGGCAGGCCATTGGTTTTCTGCAGGTGCTCCGGTTTCCTCCACCAATAAAACTGACTGCCACGATATAACTGATATATTGTTGAAAGTGGCATTAAACACCATAACCCACAACCACCATTGTGGTGTTATCTTGTTTGGTTTGATCCTTCTCAAATTTTTGGTCGGGAGGCAGACAGTATACCAATATTATTTTTATGAATGGTCCTACTTGTATAATCAGAGATGATTTTTTTCAGTTATTTAATTGATTTCAGCTATTTTCCTCTGACAAAGATATTCCGACAGTTGCAGGACACGGTCAGAATAGTTATAAAAAAAAAAAAAAAAATCTTTTTGAAAGTGGGTGTAGATTGCTTCTGCTAATTTCGTTGATTTTCAGTTATTTTATTTTCTAATCGGAACCATTCCTGATACATGCATTTATATGTCAGTTGTGTTCTTTACAGTTCAATTAACGACAATAAAATCAATTTCTAAATTTTAAGTGCTTCATATATTGACATATTTCATAAATATATTAAATGTTAATTTGAGTCATATTAATTGTTTACAGTTTCCTGTTAGATTTATGACATGGTTTTAATATTTCATTTTCAGGAATATTGTTTTAAATTTTATTCAGCTATCACTGTACATTTATTGAATATTGTAGGAATTTAATTTCATTCGAAGAATGTATATTTATTCCTTTTGCATTTGAATATAAATTGTTTCGACATCGAAATTTCTTTTTTACTATACCAGCAGATTATTGTTGAAAATTATTTCGTATTTGAAGAAAAAATTCTTAATTCAACTTGTATATTTTTCAAGTAAAGAGATTTTAATCTTTGTGGGAATTTTTTTTCTCTTTGATCAATAGTCAAACCTGCCCATGTGGTCACCTCTATTAAGCAGTCATCTGTATTAAAAGGTCACATTTTTCTTGTCCAATCATTGAACATTTCATATGAATTGAACCTCTTAAGAAAAACAATTTTTTTTTACCCAAAGGTGTCCTCTTAATACAGGTTGGCTGTACTTGTTTTTGTTTTTTTTAAGTTTTCAAATCACTGTAGCGAAATAAATACACAATACTTTCTAGCTGCTGGTCAAATCAGTTTCATTTACAGATCAAACTTTCAAGTATTTACAAAAACAGACAACGGCTATTTTATAGATTGATCTTAGAATTGCCATAGCTGTGGAACCATAGCTCTTAACTGTCCTATTTTTTTTAGATCAACGGTAGGGGCTTTTGTAGTCGTTATTGTATGTTAGTTGGATTTACAACTACCTGTTTAATCAGTGCCCATCACCACTAAAGTTGTGAGTTCGAACCCCGTTCATGGTGAGGTGTACTTGATACAACATTATGTGATAAAGGAGGTGGTGGACAGCTAAAAAGGGAGGTGGGAGAAGAAGGGGTGGGAGGTGAGAGAAGAGGTGATGGGAGGTGGGAGTGAAGGGGTTGGGAGGTGGGAGAGAAGAATGTGGGAGAAAAATAATAGTTTCTATTTAAAACTAATCTCGAGCCGATTTTATATCATTTTAAAGTAATAAGTTATCCTAGATTGGTCTTTAATTTTCTTTATTTTACCATATAAAATCTTTTATACAGCATTTAAGATCATTTAACATCATTGGTATCGTAAATCAAACACGGAAAACCGTCATAGCATCAGGACTTGATATGAAGCCGACAGTACAGTATGAACATACATGAACAGGCGTGGTAGGGCTGTTAAAAGACCCAACTATCTAGATGATTACTATGTTTAATAGGTACAATTAAAACAGTAGGAGATTAATGCTACAGGGTGGAAGGTGGGAGGTGGGAGAGAGTACCCCCTGTCCACCCCCTCATAAAATTTGTCAGTGACTTGTGACAGGTTAATGGTTTTCTCCAGGTACTCCTGTTTCCTCCTCCAATAACACTGACCACCACGATATATCCGATATACTGTTGAAAGTGGCATTAAACCAAATCAAACCTAAATCTAAGGTTCTGCAGCTAGGAATTACCATATACTTTCTTCAGATCAGTACATAAAATAGCTGTAGTATATTCAACTAGTTAACGAAACCGAATCAATTTAGTAACTAAAATGTTACGAAACTGATACTAGGACTTTTTTTTTTCAGTGGTAAATAAATATATTTGTGAACATATTTACTTGTATTGTGGGAAATGTGTTTCTAATGGATGCCATCAAAAATTAAATTCCCTGTTATTATGTGTTAATTTTGTTGATTATTTATTTGCACAACAGACAAGGATAACTGCTTAAATTACGAAAGTGACTACCACATAGATAGAGGTAACGGTATACATCACACATGTCTATAGTAGTCATGTGACCTAGTGTTAACATTAACAGTATCATTCACTAACAGTGTTAAAACTGATTAACATGCATTAAATTACTGTTAACATTAACAGTATAATTCACTAACAGTGTTAAAACTGATTAACATGCATTAAACTACTGTTAACATTAACAGTATAATTCACTAACAGTGTTAAAACTGATTAACATGCATTAAATTACTGTTAACATTAACAGTATAATTCGTTAAAACTGATTAACATGCATTAAATTACTGTTAACATTAACAGTATAATTCACTAACACTGTTAAAACTGATTAACACACATTTAACTACTGTTAACATTAACAGTTTAATTCACTAACACTGTTAAAACTGATTAACATGCATTAAATTACTGTTAACATTAACAGTATAATTCACTAACAGTGTTAAAACTGATTAACATGCATTAAATTACTGTTAAATTACAAGTGTATATTCACTAAATTAGTGTTAACTTACAATGTAACTCACAGCATTAACATTCATTAAATTAGTGTTAACTTGCAAGTGTAACTCTCTAAGACCATTAACATTGATTAAATTTCATTAAATTAATTTAAGCATATTTATCCTACATACTACTATGCCAACAATATCATGAAAAAAGTTTAAACAGTGATAGTCAACAATTCCACCAATATCATTAAAACAAACAGCCTCATCTCACCACAAACCATTGAACACAAGAAATAAAAGATCATGACATATGGCCTTGGAAATCCAGGTCCTGGCTTGGGACAGACACCCACAATATAGTGTAGTAAAACTGGTGGCAGTGGGTAACCAGTGACCACTCCTAACAAACTGCTGTTCATTAGAAGCTGCAGCAAAGTTGTCTTTTAAGTGCAAGGTGTGTTGCATTGTCCAAACATGAAGCACAAGATAATGTTTGTTGGTCAAAATATTTGTCATATCAGTTCAGAATCGCCATGATATTGCTGAAAAATTTCTGAGTTGGTGTAAAACAACAATCACTCACTAAATTTTAGAAAGCATTATTTTAGACAGTCTCTGTGCTATCTTGTCATGAAGCATTATTTTACACAGTCTCTGTGCTATCTTGTCATGAAGCATTATTTTA
>MJUT01042341.1:126089-136783 GCA_002080005.1 Gigantidas platifrons | reverse complement strand
AACCAGAATGCTGTATAAACAACTTTAAATAAACCTGTCTAAGCCAAACCCTGAATAAACCAGAATGCTGTATAAACAGAACTTTAAATAAACCTGTCTTAAGCCAAACCCTGAATAAACCAGAATGCTGTATAAGCAGAACTTTAAATAAACCTGTCTAAGCCAAACCAAACATCTTTTAAGAGGTCTTATAAGGCCACTCTTTCTTTTTCTTTGTCCCAGTGATGACATTTTAATAAAGTTTTTACTGTATATGGCCAACATCATGACCTGCTCTTTATCACCTGGTTCCAGGGTTTATTCATCAGAATGTTTATGAAACTTTGAGGCTCACCAGAGTGCAACATTTCTTATATTTCTGATAACAAGTTATAATAATACACTATAAACTTTGCATTACACAAACTTGTTATTTTAACATTACATTTAATTATGCATTCCTTTGTACAAAATTAAACTACCATTAACAGCCACCTCTCATATCAAATAATTAAACTAAAAAAACATGACATGACTTTGGAAAGTCAGGTCCTAATTAAATTATGTTTTTCAAATTACTGTCACGATATAACTGAAATATTGTTGAAAGTGGCGTTAAACACCATAAACCAACCTGTTATCAAATTACAGGTAGGACTGATTTGGCTATTCAGGATGAAAACACTTCTGAATTATTTTCTTTGAAGAGAAACTTTTTTCTCATATAAATTCTTTTGATCCTATTCAGCTGAGTGTTTTAGATAATAATCAGAAGATCTAGAAGAAGCAGTAAGAACTATCTAACCTCTCCCTGTTTCTAATTTATAGAATTACTGTTACAAATAAAAATGTCAAGAAGAGGTGTACATAACCGTTTAACACCGTGGTTTAAAGCCACTTAATGGTTGTAATACAAGAAGGAAAAATTATGAAATGGAATATTCTGTTTAGTTTAAATATATTTGTGCATATTTTATCGATTCAGCTGCTAAAATATTTCATCGAATGCTTTGAATTATTAATAATGAATAAGAATAATAGGTAAACAGCTCAAGTGTAAAACCATCAAATTTCCCTTTTAAATATTATTTTAGTGTTTCACAGCCAAAATTCACTTTTTTTTATGTTACTGGGGGGATTTAAGGTAGCGTTCACAAGTTAATATCTTGTGCAAATAAAATGGAAAACAAGAAAAAAAAACACTCCTTCAGAACAGTTCCAAAATCTCATTGAAAAATCGTTTGAAACAGGCAAAATAGATACCTCTGTCGCTAGGACAGTAGGTGTCGGGGCCATTATTATATTTTAGCCAATGTCCATATCTCTTGTCTGTACTTCCCACATTTGGTTTCCTCTGAATAATTTAATTGTCCCAAAGCAAATCATTTTAAATTTATTCACAAAGTCAGGGACCATAGAAGAAAGGCCAAGTTTGTTTCCCACTTTATCACTTATACCATTCTGGAGTTGTTGTTATGCCTCTTGATTTACTGGGAAAAAACCACACAGATTACTAAGATTTCTAGTCAATGACTTAAGTTCCCCTTCAGCAAATCATTCGAAATTTGTACAAAAGTTTGGGGATCATTATATACAGGCCTTGTTTGATTCCAGACTTAACACTATTTTTGTTATGGTGTTATGCTCCTTGATTTTCCTAAAAACACAATATCCCAGGTTTCTGCTCAATAATTAAGTTTTGCTTATTCAAATCATTTGAAATTTATTAAGCAATGTTTTTGACCACAATACACAGGTTAAATTCAAACTTGGTCATTATTCCTTTTATAATTCCAGAGTTTAAGACACCAAATTAACAAATGACAAATTATTGGTTTCTGCTCTCAAACTTTAGTTTCCCTTGACCAAAGTATTTGAGAGTTTTAGACCAGTTTTTTTTATCACATGATACAGACAATATTTTTTGTGTGTGTCCTTTGGAAACATTCTTTCTCCTTTTTTCTTTGAAAACATTTCCTAAGCTATATTTAATTTTTTTTTTAAATTGAAATAAATGTGTTTGGTCATCCAAGTCATACCATGAAGGAATCAGAAGGCCTGAGAGTTTACTTGACATGCCTGTCTGCCATCTGGAGTAGAATGTTCCCTTGTGATCTGCCATAATATGCCAGTATAATAGTAACAAGTGTCAGAGTGGACCGCCACTTTTTTAGCCATTTAAACAAGGGTATGTTTTGAGAGCAAAGCATATGTGTTTGTAATAATGATGGGTTTTTTTCTATTTCAATAAAAGCTACCATATCTAATTTTGTGCAATATTTTGGGAGCAGGAATACAAATAGGACCTAAACAGGATAGCCAAAATCAGCTGTGGTCACCTACAGCTGTTGGACAACATTTAAGCATATTTCACTCCTTGTTAAACCTCAACTATCAGTTAAACCTTGTTTGAAGATGATTGGATTCATTAATATCCCTGCCTTTTTAAAACATACAAAATCAATATATTACAACATAAATCTCTGTGTTATAGCAATAAAATATTGTAAGATAATTAAGCTGTATATTAGGTCTTTTAATAATAACCAGGTATTATTGCGCTATGATGATTGTTACATAACAGAGATTTGAATTACAAATGTATTGTTATTTTTTTTTTGCAATAGCAGCATCAGCTGTAACCCGAATAATCCAGTCGTTATATTATGCTTCCGCTGGTCACTACATTAACGCCTGAATGCATTCATCGATTTTTTCCGTCAACCAGAAGTACTCCAAAGCTATGAACTATGGGTACGAAATCAATCAAAATAAGGCACGTAAAATAGGAGGAGCTTATCTTAAATATCCCATATCCTGTTGGTAATACAATGAATGTGTCATTTCCCTCTACGATTGATTTGATTGCAGATAACTGTTTTTCTTTGAAATGGGAACCATATTTTGCTTCAATTGACGATAACGCTCTTGATCTCCATTTTTTCACCAGGTTTGTTTACAACGGAAGACGCATCTGCGCATTCTCAAAACAGAGAAGAAATTTGATTGGTCCCCTTTAAATCAGAGGGGGTGACAGATATTTATCATTGGCTGCCACTGAAGGCTATCGGCCGATAGAGGGTGCTGAATTATTTGAGTTACATCAGCTGAATTTTGACTAAAATTTCATATTTCGAGGCTGCCATGGGCAATTCTTGTTTCTAATAGCTCTTCGATAATGATTTCTCATTCGTCTTACAAAAAGCCTCTATGGTGAGCCTCTTGTTAGAGACCATGTATAATATATTTTCAGATTTTTCTATATATCAACCTCCTGCTTGCTTGAATACATGTACTTTCTTTAGATATAGTGTACAAGATACAAAATTTCAAGAATATTTTTCTAAGAAACTATGATAGTGTCTTGATATTTGAAATAATGTAATATATTTTCAGACTTACTTGTAGTCAATTTTCTTGTTGACAGTTTATATGTTCTTGTATTTTAACATGTAATACAAAGTAAAAAAAAAGATTCAAGTAAAAAAAATATAGAACCTTGATATACTACACCATATCTGTTTTTTTTTTTTTTTTATCTAAGTCATAACCACATGAAGCATTTCTAGACTTGCAAACATTTTTCTAACTGATTAGCTACTCTTATTCTTGTTATCAATGTACTGTACTAGACTTGCTACAAGTCATTTATTAATAACCCCTTGATGCAAATTGTTGCTATGAAAGTTGAGGGTTAGGGATGGGATTATGGTGTTTAATGCCACTTTCAACAATATTTTAGTTATACTTTGGCAGTCAGTTTGATTGATGGAGGAACCGAAGTACCTAGAGAAAACCATCGACCGGGCACAAGTCACTGACAAACTTCATCACATAATATTGTATTGAGTACACCTCGCCATGAGCGGCTATGAAAGTTGAAATATTGACTGACCACATGTAATCAGTGAAGAATTGTAGTTAGTAAATATAAAAATGGTCAGTCAAGGTTTGAATTTTCATAGCAGCAATTTCTTTAAAGGGGCTATTGATAAGAAAGTGACACATAGAAAGTCTAGTACTCTACATTTGTAAAGAATTTTGTTGATGCTTGTTAATTCTAACTGTATGCAGATTTTCACTGTAAGTGAAAGTGTGGGGTATATGTTTGTAAACATTGGCTTGCTATCTAATACACATGTTTGATGCTTGTTGTTTCTGTGTGCAATTTTTCACTTTCTTTGATTAAATTTTGTAGTGTCATTTTCTTTTTCAGATGTGATGACTATTTAAAACTGTTCTTGTATCTAGAAAGACCGGAAGTGAATGAAAATAGCAAAGATGACGTCGTCTTATGTGGCAATATGTCTAATTTACAACAAAAGACATTTTATTCCAAAAGTCGGAGTTTAATAATGGAGTTCCATACGACTGTTCCACACAGAGATCAGTTACGATATTACAAAGGCTACTCTGGTTTTAGGGGACTCTTTAGATTTAAAGATGAAAGTAAGTCATGTGACATACATGTGCTAATATAATAATAGCAATAAAAGAAAACCCAGAAACTTTGTTAGTAATACTACTAGCATTTAGTTAGGAATGTCAGTCCTCAAAATGAAAATTTGAATTTACTGGTCCAGATTAAATTTACTGGTCCAGATTAAAATTACTGGTCCAGATTAAATTCTTGAATTTATTTTTATATAGTTCTAAATAAAAACTGAAAAATTTACTTAGGAGAACAAAGTTTTACTGGTCTTGGGCCGGTGGATTGGTGCTCATTGTGAGGACTGGAATATTGTTGGTTTTGATTTGGATGTGGAGATTTAATTTCAGGTTTGCATGATGTTCTTTGTTTTATGGCCTGTTGATAAATTTTCTAGAAATAACATAAATAAATGGCCGTTTTTAGATCTTTGTTTGGCACAGTAAATATAAATTGATACAGCACCATCTCGTCAAATTTCTGTGTGAACATCTGGATGTTTAAAACAAGAAAATTTAATATACATTTTTGCCCCATCTGCTAATTTATCCTATCCTAAGCTATTGTTACGACTACGCTGTGTTTCTAGTTTTGAAATTTTTTTTTTATACAAAAATGAATCTAGGATAAATTTAGATAAATTTATGTAAATCATTCCTTTTAAATTTTGTATTAAAAATGTTTTTGTCTCCAATACAAATTTTTGGTATATATTTCCCATAGAACCCATGTAAACTATTTCAAAATGATTACAATTTTTCAAAAAGAGGGAAAATACCAATCGGCATAAATCTAGATGAAAATTATTCTCCACTGAGGAGCCATGTACTCATTTCATAACTTTGAGTAGCTGTGTACAAAGGGAGACAACTTAATTTTATCACTTGGAGCAGCAATGTACAAGGGGAGACAACTTTAATTTTTCTTCATTCATTTAATGTCTGTACTGTCAATGGCTCAAATATTTGATATTTATTTTATTACTTGTATCATAAGCACTTTGTAACTTTCATATTAAGTACCTGAAACCTTTAGGGCCTTCTTGGAAGACATAGATAGGGATACATTTTTTAGCAAATTAGCAGCTCTTTTCATCTCTAATTTTTGACAAATGATTGCCTTTGAACATTTTATTTGTAATTAATGCATAGACATTTGAGAAAAAAGAACTGACGAAATCTACTAGGGATTTTTTTTTTTGGTAGCAAAGGTGTTGTAGATTTTGTCAAAATCATACTTCTGTTATAGTTAATAGTCTTAATTTCAGAAGCTGCTTAAAAGGTTAAACAGACCATGTGCTCAGAATATTTATACATGTAAAAAAAACTTTTAAATCAACACACAGACAATAAGCAGTTCAAAAATGCATTAAACAAAAGTACTAGTACATTGTATTTCATACAATTTCATACCTTTCCTGACTGAAATTTAGTTGGTATATACGGAAAAATGTCCTTTATTGATAGTAATCTTCTGACAACAACATAATGTAAATGCACTCATTATACCAAAATTATGTTGAGAGTCCTTGACCATATGTTGTTGTTTTCACTTGAGATGGATTATATATCATAAGAGAGAGAGCTGGGTTTTTTTTCAAAGGAATCTAAGTTGGAAAAAAAATAAAACTGAATATCTTCTTGATGTTTTAATTTTCAAAAAGTCTAAGATCATGAGAGAGAGAGAGAGCTGGGTTTTTTTTCTCTCAAAGGAATCAAAGTTGAAAAAAACTTAATAATCTTCTTGATGTATTAAATGAATTAATTTTCAAAAAGTCTAAGATCATAAGAGAGAGAGAGCTGGGTTTTTTTTTCTCTCAAAGGAATCAAAGTAATAATCTTCTTGATGTATTAAATGAATTAATTTTCAAAAAGTCTAAAATCATAAGAGAGAGAGAGAGAGCTGGGTTTTTTTTCTCTCAAAGGAATCAAAGTTGAAAAAAACTTAATAATCTTCTTGATGTATTAAATGAATTAATTTTCAAAAAGTCTAAATCACATCTACGTTTGATTGATCATCACCATCTTTAAGACTATAAAGACTTACTTCAACATTGAATGTTATTGTCATGCTTTGTATTTATTTGTTGTAGCTGGTATGATTATACCACCAGATGTGTTGATACACATCCCAGGCAAGAAATTTGCACATTTTTTTTACTTCGTTTTTTTTCTCCACTAAAGCATATTACAATGTATAAATGTATGATAGTATAGCATATTTAAAACAGAATTCAAACAGAAATTATTATATTTTTGTTTTCTTGGTAATCTTACTGCAGACTGTATCTTTAGCTCACACGGACCATAAGTCTATTTGATGTATTGTCATTACTTTGCATCTGTCATCGTTCATCTGTTTGCTTCTTGGAATTCAAGCTTTTTCTGACAAACGACTATAAAAAACGAAACCAAATTTGGCAAAACTACTCTCCATTTTGCAATCTCTCTAAATTGCAAAATGGCAACTATGGCAGCACAAAGTTTTAACATAGAACTCATTGGGGGAAATTATTCTTTTCTGAAAACACTGAACAATTTGAAGGCAAATTTGGGTGGAGTATTCCTCTATAAAAAGTCTGGGTTTTTTTTGTGTTAAACAGAAATTCAAGAAGGCTGCCATTGCATGACAAAATATGAATGAATAAATATTTATCTCAGAAACTATAAGCTTGATTGAGACCAAACTGTATATGAATAATTAATAGCATATTAACATAGGAAACTATGGGTGAAAGAATAAATTATTTTTCTCAGAAACTACAAACTTGGTTGAACCTACATATCTTTTTTTTTTGTGTGGATTTGGAAGTCCGAAATGGCCACCACTATATGACATCATTGACATTGGACCTTATGGGAATATGAATAAACGTAATTTTTCTCAGCAGCGGATGAATAATGAAGTGAATGATACAAGCTCAAGTGAACCTCTAGTTCTTTTTAATATTTCTTTGTGTTTTTCATCTTTGATATATATTTTTATAATAACGTTTTATTTGATATTTTTACATCTTACACTTGAATTGAATTGTTAGTGTTTTTTACAATCATTTACTTGTCAGCTTGATCTAATGGCATTGCATTATTAATATCTGCAAATAACATGGAAATTATCTGGGGGAGACATTGTTTTCGTTCAGTCTCTCTGTCCATCTATCTATCTTTTAGGTAAACAAATTTGTAAGTGTGACTCCTCCAACATTTTGCATGGGAATTCTTCAAGACTTTCTTGATTATTATCATATGGAGAACTGCATATCATTACAGCAGTTTGATCGGACAAATTTTGAAAGAGTTATTGCCCCTTTTCTCTTAGAATATTTCATCAAAAAGTATATATGCACATCTCCTCCAACATTTTTAGATGAGATTCTGGAAAAGACTTGGGGATGGGGAGACATTTGTTTTGATAATTAGTTACTTTTATTTTTCGCTTTAGAATAATCTGTGAATATAACACACTTTTTGTTTATAAGACCACAAATGATAATGTACTATATGTATACAAACCTATTAATTATCTCAGCTGATAATGGTTTCCATCCTTATTTTATGTTTCTTTAATCTTTTTTTGTTTCATAATTATTTTTTATTTGTAAAAAGTGAATGATGTTAATTTTTAAAATCAATAAAGCATATTAATATATCTAAAAAAAATTATTAGAATCGAACAAGAATTGGCCTCATTAAAATTTTTTCTTGTTCAAAAATTGTGATTTCATTCAAATATATAGTGAAAAAAAAAATACAGTGACCAAATACTATTTGCATGTCTCTGTACACAGGGGCTTGATGCGTCTGAAAAAAACAAAACTATATAATACAACTATTTTTTTTCCCCCGGATGCACCTAGCTCATTTGGTTTAGCTTGCATTGCATTAGTAAACAAATCCTGCTGATTTTATGCAGATTAAACCAGAATCGTTTTATTGACCATCTCAGCTAATACTTGACCAAAGGCTATGGAAGTTTTTTGTCATCAATTTGCATCCATGTTAATTAACGTTGATCATAAAAACGTCTCTCCAGGGGAAGTACTTGGACATCTTAGTGAAATATATTTAGAACTAATCTAATGACTGTCCGTCAAAGAAGCTTGTTCATTTACTTCTAATGGCCGTTGTGAGTCAAAATAATTTACAGCTGGACAAAAAAAAACTATAATTAGATATGTTTAATACTGAATTTCTTTGCTAAGACAGAGATAGGTCACTATTTACATTTACCTTTGTAACCAGGGCCATCATGGTTGTGATCGTATGGTAGTTGGATTTACAACTGCTTATGCAATCAGTGCCTATCACCACTAAAGATGTGAGTTTGAATCCCGCTCATTGAGAGGTGTACTAAAAATATTTTGACGGATAATAATTGTTTATGACTTCCGGTTAAACAATTTGTTTATAGAAAATAATATCAATTTTTTATCCAATCAAAATCTCTTAAACTCATCAAATTAATTTATTTCTCTATATTCAAGGACTGTCAGTGACTTACAACAGTAGGTTCATGTTCTGGTTTCCTCCACCTATTGGACTTGGTTGTGATACTAGAGATAATGTCTCTAATTATTCTCTATATTCAAGAATTCAAATACAATAGTTATTTCAAGTACATTAAATATTTAAAGAAAATCAAAAGA
Organism: Gigantidas platifrons; assembly: GCA_002080005.1. NCBI lineage: Eukaryota > Metazoa > Mollusca > Bivalvia > Mytilida > Modiolidae > Gigantidas > Gigantidas platifrons. Next base: position 127,730 of record MJUT01042341.1, on the reverse strand, counting down.
ATTTGAAATACAGTCACCTCTGCAATGAGAAAGTAGCCTGATAAGACGAATTGTCTCTGAATGTCGACAATTAAGTGGTATTTTACACTCTCAGTACATCTGAAATCTGACCTGATAAAAGGGGTGTGCATGACACGTTTCTGGAACCACCTTCATCAGGTATGCTTGAAAGATTGGAAAGCCAAATCATTTAAACTATTTTGAGAGAAATGAAACCTAAGGGCCTAAACAGGAGAGGTAAAATCGGGCAAGGTCACCTATGTCTGTAACTAATATAAAAGATGGTTACTACCAACTCAATTCAGGTACAGTACATTATTGACTTTATAATGGTGAATGCCTGTTACTTCAATTTTGGATCAAACTGGCTTTGCTTAGCTACTGTTATAAATAACATATGTTTATTTTAATTTTTTTAGAACAATATAAACCAGATGGAACAAAACAAATAGGGACAATGTGTTCATATGACTTTTCTGCCTCTACACAGTCTGGAAATTTCTTCTCTTTATCATATCCTCAAAACTATCCTCCTAATTCAAAATGTCAGTATACATTTTATGGGCAGTCACACGAAGGAACAGTCAAAGTCCAGTTTCAAAATATTCAAATATTTGATGATGGAAGAAGGTAAGTTTAGCTTATCCTTATAGGAATATACTCATTGTAAAAGAAGTCACCAACTTTGGCTACCAGCCACTTCTATACATGGGTGATTCTCTTTATAAATTAATACAGTGAGACTTGTCTAAATCTGAATAAACCAGAATCCTGTTTAAACTGAACTAAATAGATCAAGTAACAATGTAGGAAATATTTGTTAATTTGACCTGTATAAACCAAGTGCCTGTCTATTCCGAGCACAAAAGTTGGTCTCAAGGAGGTTCGGTTTAGACACAGTATAGATTTATACCTTGTCCCACTTTTGATTCAGGTTAAAAAATAAAAGATAATGTCTATTTCAATTTAAAAAAATGTCCTAAAATTGAAATAATGTACATGTACTAGTAATTAAGAATAAGGATAGTAACAAAATATGATGAATATTGTAGATGTGATGTATTTGAGCAGAGTTATGGTCTGATATTCTTTCATGTTTAGCTTACACCACCATCAAAATTAAGAAAATGCTGAATATCTCCATTTGTTGCCATCACTTGGCGTCCGTCGTCGTCCGTCGTTAGCTTTTCACATTTCAATCTTCTCCTCAGAAACCACTGAGCCAAATGGAACCAAACTTGGCAGGAATGTGCATCAGGAGGTCCTCTATAAAAGTTATGTTTTTTGTTTCGATCAGGAATTCAACATGGCGGCCAGGGCCAATAATGTGTTTTGATTGGCTCAATTTTCAAAGATCTTCTTGTCAGAAACTACACAGCCAATGGGATTGTTTTATGGTGTGCAGGATCCTTGGGTGGTCCTCTACCAAAATTATGTTTTTGGTGCATATCCAAAATCCAAGATGGCTGCCACAGCAGGATGAAGTTTAACATTGGACCCTATGGTAAATACCTTCAAAGATCTTCTTCTCAGAAGCCACAATGTCAGTAAAAATGATCTCTTGCAGAAATGTTCCTTGGATGGTCCTCTACCAAATTTATGTTTTTGGTGCATATCCAAAATCCAAGATGGCTGCCACAG
>MJUT01042341.1:104775-125156 GCA_002080005.1 Gigantidas platifrons | reverse complement strand
GGGGGTCATACCCCACCCCCTACCTGAAGTTAACTTTTTAATGGTTGAGATCCCCACCCCTAAACCATATATATTTATGATTAGGGTAATAGGCAAATTAAATGCCTTATAGATCAGGCCCCGGGGGTCATACCCCACCCCCTAGCTGAGGTAAACTTTTTAATGGTTGAGATCCCCACCTCTAAACCATATATATTTATGATCAGGGTGACCAGGCAAATTAAATGCCTTATAGCTCTGGCCCCCAGGGGTCTTACCCCACCCCTATACCTGAAGTTAACTTTTTAATGGTTGAAATCCCCACCCCTAAACCATATATATTTATGATCAGGGTGAGTAGGCAAATTAAATGCCTTATAGATCAGGCCCCGGGGGTCATACCCCACCCGCTAGCTGAGGTAAACTTTTTAATGGTTGAGATCCCCACCCCTAAACCATATATATTTATGATCAGGGTGGCTAGGGAAATTAAATGCCTTATAGCTCAGGCCCCGGGGGTCATACCCCACCCCCTACCTGAAGTGAACTTTTTAATGGTTGAGATCCCCCCCCCTAACCCATATATATTTATGATCAGGGTGAGTAGGCAAATTGAATGCCTTATAGCTCATGCTCCGGGGGTCATACCCCATCCCCTACCTCAAGTGAACTTTTTAATGGTTGAGATCCCCACCTCTAAACCATATATATTTATGATCAGGGTGAATAGACAGATTAAATGCCCCAAGAGTTGAGGCCCGAGGTCATCCCCATCCCCTACCGGAATTTTTTTTTATAGCCGAGTATAAAACAAGACCAAATGATTTTGACTTGCAACTCGTTTTATTTAGTAATGTCCGAAGGGACAAGTTAAACAGTGTTAATATAGAGGCCTGTGGGAAGCACCTATAGGCTATGGAATGTTCTGTATTAAGTTTCTTCAAAGCAGAATGCAAGGTGAGTGACACAGGCTGAGCTCAGTGCTGAGCCTGTAGTTTTGTTGACTCACTGCTTTTGGTTACTCAAATAATCAAAGGGAAGCAACTCTATTACATAATGTGAAGTAGCAAAAGCTAAATTTTGAGAATCATTGACATATATGTTTTTTACAGCAATTTTGATAACTTACATTAAAGGGGGGGGGGACCCCTGCCCAAATTTTTTTGGAGAAGAGGTCTGCAATGACGAGGGCTACATTTGTTATTTTTTTTACCAAAGTTATTAAGTTTTATTGGCTGATGTTGTTATACCCAGGTGAGCTATACAGGCTCCTGGGAGCCTCTAGTTTAAACAGTACAGTGAAATCTGTCTTAACCGAACATTGAATAAACAGGAATCTGGCTTAAACCGAACATTGAATAAACAGGAATCTGGTTTAAACCGAACATTGAATAAACAGGAATCTGGTTTAAACCGAGCATTGAATAATGAGGAATCCTGTTTGAACCGAACATTGAATAATCAGGAATCTGGTTTAAACCGAACATTGAATAAACAGGAATCTGGTTTAAACCGAACATTGAATAATCAGGAATCTGGTTTAAACCGAACATTGAATAAACAGGAATCTGTCTTAACCGAACATTGAATAAACAGGAATCTGGCTTAAACCGAACATTGAATAAACAGGAATCTGGTTTAAACCGAACATTGAATAAACAGGAATCTGGTTTAAACTGAACATTGAATAAACAGGAATCTGGTTTAAACCGAACATTGAATAATCAGGAATCTGGTTTAAACCGAACATTGAATAATCAGGAATCTGGTTTAAACCGAACATTAAATAAACAGGAATCTGGTTTAAACCGAACATTGAATAAACAGGAATCTGGTTTAAACCGAGCATTGAATAATGAGGAATCCTGTTTGAACCGAACATTGAATAATCAGGAATCTGGTTTAAACCGAACATTGAATAATCAGGAATAATGTTTGAACCAAACATTGAATAATCAGGAATCCTGTTGAAACCGAATTTGTAATAAAGTCCCAATGTAGTAAATCTTTGTTGATTTAACCTGTATAACCTGAACACCTGTCTATTCTGAACACAAAAGTTGGTCCTAATGAGGTTCAGATTAGACAGGTTTCACTGTATATTAAGAACTGTTTTTGGCTACTTATGACATATTATTCTTGTTTGTCACAGGTAATATGAATCTGTCTCCCCTGTGAAAACCATATTAACAATTTTATTCTATTTGAGTGTTCAAATAATAAAGTATAAAATAATAGATTGTTACAGTTTATTTTATCAGGAGATAATGCAAGAAACTGTGATGCATGCCCAATTTGAACAGAGGCCGTCGTGGTCGTGATCGTATGGTGGTTGGATGTGCAGTCAGTGCCTATCACCACTAAAGATGTGAGTTCGAAATTCGTTCATGCGAGGTATACTCAATGCAACATTTTTGTGATAAAGTTTGCCAGTGACTTGCGGCAGATCTGTGATTTTCTCCAGGCACTCCGGTTTCCTCCACAAATAAAACTGGTCGCCACAATATAACTGAAATATTGTTGAAAGTGGCATTAAACACAATAACCAGTCTGATTAACCAATTAAATTGCAGGATTTAATCAAAATAATTCACTCCAGTAAAAATATAATTTGATACTTTCTTGTTTTACAGTTGCAGACACAGTGCAGATAGAATAGCTATTTATGATGGATTAAACAGTTCTGCACCACTGATTAAATATCTGTGTGGTGTAAAAAACCAAGAAGAAGTCGTATCTACGACACCATATCTATATATAGAATTTCAATCCGATATATATAACCAAAGTCAAGGATTTGCAGCAAATTATACATTTCAGCATAAATCACCATCATTTCCAACACCAATTGATCCAGGTTAGTGAACATTTAGTGGAGTTACTTCCCCTTGTTGAAACATAAGCTATGGAGAGTTAAAAAAAAAAGATATGAGGTTGTTAAAATTTTTAATAGTATTTAGGGTAAGAAAAGGTTCATATTATAAGGGGGGACTAAAATATCCATGCAGGACTGTTAACATTATACATCATTATATTTGATTATATCTTCCAAATTAAGTTAAAAGATAGAAATGTTAAGGCAAAGTTCAATCTGTTTTCCTTTCTTGGTGTTAATGATATTGTTAGTGTGTGTTTTGAGGTTATGTATGCAGACAGTATAGTGTGTATGTTAGACTGCATGATGTAGTGTCATAAAATGGGATGTGGAGTAATTTAAATTACCAGTCTTATTTATGTATAACATTGTGTTCTGAAGTTGAAGCTGTGAATTTTAAGATAAATCAGGAGAATGCTTTTTGGCTCTCAAATAAAATGCCAGTTGTGAGAAAAATGATAATTTGTTTTGATTTTGAATCTTGCTAATAGTAATGAAAGGAGTACAATTCATTACAATTCTGTTGTCTTGTTTTATAGAACAACAAATGGGAGACAACTGGAATGAACTGCTCTCCAAAATAAAATTATTTTTTATCTGGAGTTGTCTTTCTTTCAACTACCAATGGGTTTATCATTTGTCTCATTTGTTTTATCTAATAGTGACTATTCAATTCATGATTTGCATGTCACTGCCAATCTAGCTTTTTTTTTATGTATAAAATTTTACACTTCAAATAAATTGTAGTTATCATAAAGAAACTTGGCCCTTAGTCCAAGATGACTGCACGAGTTAAAAAATAATTTCAAATAAACTTGAAAAAGATATTGGATATCAGTGAGTATGAGAGACAATTAAAATATGACAACATATTAAAGTAGAAGTAATTATACTTTGATTGCTGCTCTTCATCTCACATGGACAGGATTTTACTAATCAACTTATCTCTGTGCTAATATTAGTATGAAACAGTTTATAAGCCTACAGTAGATTGCCAAGATGCATGATATCTCTTTAAATTTCTTTCTTACACTTTTCTATCTACACGATAAAATTATGGGCATGATAAATTTGAAAATTCAAATTTACACAATGAAGCAGCTTCCAGACTCCAATGGACCTGTTATTTTCAGAAGACTTTTTAGGTATGGCAGCCTTGTGAGAAGAGCGACCGCTGCAATGTCAGAATTGCGCAGAGCTTAGTATACATGAATTGTGATCTCTATATTTGGTACCAAAACCTTTTAGAATTGCAATTTTCTGGCATTTTTCTCTTAGTATAAAGAATCACAGGGGGAATTCATATTTGTTTATGGTATTAATTGGTGTCAATTATTTTACCTACAGACGGTGTACACACAACAACTAGTGAGTAAATTATTTTTCTTGTCCCATCCACTTCTTGTATTGTCTGAAAGTGTTATTTTTATCATAGCTATTGTAAATTAATATCTAGGTTATTTGGGCACATATCCAGTACATTGTACTACTATTTAAAGAAAGAAAGGTTGTAAAATGTTCTCCCTCTTTGCTTGCTATTGTATTTGTTCAATGTGTTTCCATTGTTGCTTTAAGTTAAAAAAAAAATACTGTTGAGTGTTTTTTATATGTGTGCTAGAAATAGATTTTATATATTGTCAACTTGCCTCAAACATAGCAGATATTACGAGGGGGTTTCTCAGAATTAGAATTGCTACATATACCCTTTTATGTATGATAGTATCATTTTATGTATGATCGTGGGTAAGGTTTTATTTTTTTAATGATACTTTCAGACAAGACATTTTGACACATTCCCTTATTCATGCAGTGTTATTTGTCAGTATAATCGTATGTGCTTTTATATAAACGATATATACACATGAATATATATATTTATACACGTACACATATATGTAGCGAGAATTTGCAAATTACATTTTATAATTCCAACCAGTGAAAGAGAAGAAAAAAATGGATTACTTTTTAATTACGGGTAATCTATTTTTAGCTCATCTAGTAAGAACCTTGTGAGCTTTTGGCATCAATATGCATCTGTCATTTGTGTTTGCCTTTCACATGAAAATTGTATTGTCTGAAAATGTGTAGCCATTTTAGAGTTGTTTTTGACAACTCTATCTTTCATTCCAAATGGCTGACATTACTATTGATAGTAATACCTACAATTGATCATCAATTTTTATACCAAGACTTGATGATAAAATTAAAAGAATATGTTGTTTCTTGAAAATGACAACAATACAGTAAAAACTGTATTAAGGGGTCACCTTTAGGTCAAAGAAAATGTGGCCATATAAGACAGGTGACCGCTTAAAAGAGGTTCAATTCATATGAAATTTCTATGACAGAACAAGAAAAAGGTGACCCTTTAATACAGATGACTGCTTAATGGGGGTGACCATATGGGCAGGTTTGACTGTATATATTAGACAAAATAGCAGTTGTGTCAATGAAAGCTTGTACTCGGAAGTATTCATTATTCTTAGGTTTATAAAGCAATGTTGGTATTACCTTTTAGTCAGTCACCTGAGAGACCTGGTTGTGAAAAAAACTGCAGGATATTCACCATTGATAAAGAACTAGTATTTTTTTAGATCAGAAAAGTTTGACAAGTCTCTAAATGTATTTATGTTGTCTTTATTCCAAGTGGATTTTTTGGGGATATGATTAATTATCTACACATTTAAGCACATCAGGATTATTGACAACTAATATGTTGTTGATGCCATTGTAATTTTTGTTAAATAAGCTGACAAATTTTTGAGATTTCTGTTAATGATTGAACATGATTGGAATTGATAGTAGCAATTATGCAAATTAGGGTCGTTTGAAGATAAATTCCAATTTAAATCTTCTCTGATTCCATATAATCAAGTTAGATAAAGCCTATAGGAATTAGCTTTGGGGTTTTCCTTTTCAGAAATGTGTCTAACCTTGTTCTACATTCAAAATGCAAGCCATCACTAGAGTAGTGACAATTTGTTCTAGAGGTTATAGCATAAAGTATGATAAATAATCCAGGTTTATAAGAAGAATTAGAAATTTTGCTCAATTTTAAAAATATTGGTTTATTTGACTGGGTGGTTATGGGGAGAGAATTAGTATGTTTATAATATGACAGACAGAAGTATGCACAAAGGTATACCTAACTTTACATAATATAGAACATGATCAGAAGTGTTTTAATATAAGGACAATCTTAATAGTTTTTGCAGGAATTAAATGAATAAAAAGTACAGTAAAACTACGTTATATCTCCATCATTTGTCCAGTCAGATTTTGGCATTATGAAGGGGTTTGGCGATAGGTCGAGGGAAATGCATTATAGAATCAATGGCGAAATTAGAAAAGGGGACACACAAAATTTATGGCGGTTAGCGAGGTGGCAAAAGAAACAAGGGGCATTATAACAAGGTTTTACTGTACTTGAAATTTTGTAACTAGTTGGTTTTTTACTAATTTAAGAAACATGAAGAGAACTACAATTGTATTTACTGTACATCTAGAAATAATTTGTTTATAGAAATAATAATTGTACTTGACAAATAGGTTGAAATGTCTGATAATTGTATACTGCTTCCAACGATCAATAATGTTTGATTGAAAGCCTAGTCTGTATATAATATGTTTGTCCTGCCTTAAAATTTTGACGATATTGGAGTGACCAATGAGAATAGTTCACAACTTACAATATGCAGAACTGACTTCCAGGACAGACATACTGGTTTGCAATTCTAATATTGAATCAAGTCTGGAATAAATGACAATATCAATTTCATTGTAATGACAATTCCTATTCATTTTAATGACAATGTCAGTTTCATTTTAATGACAATGTCAATTTCATTTTAATGACAATGACAATTTCATTTTAATGACCATGTCGGTTTCATCTTAATTTCAATGTCAGTTTCTTTCATTTTAATGACAATGCCAATTTCATTTAATGAAAATGTCAGTTTCATATTAATGATGATGTCAGTTTCATTTTAATGACAATATTAATTTCATGTTTAGGACAATGTCAATTTCATTGTAATAACAATGTCAGTTTCATTGTATCTTTTCAAACTTTTGTCTCTAAATCGATAGATAATGATAAATCTGGCTAGCAGTTTAAAATTATCCTACCACTCTGCTCTAGTGATAACTAGATGTCCAGTGGTCAAACAGATTCAAACAAACAATAATAATAACTGCACAAATCTGCTTGAATTCAAAAGAGTTGTGTACAGGACAGTAGAAACATGGACAGTACAAAAACAGGGTCAATGAATGATCATAGTTAAAAGACTATTGCTTATTAATAAGGTATGTTTCCCAAAATATGAAATGTATGTTTTTGCATAAAAAAAAACAACCTTTAATTTGATTTCATTTCTATTTGAATAAAATTTGATTCTTTTAAGCAACCTGAAGAAATATACAATGAGTCATAGAAACGAAAGATATAAAATAAAGATAAAAATAAAGATATAAAATAAAGATAAAAATAAATCATGGTACATGTAGAAAATTAATTTCACAAATTAAAGAGATTTTCGGTAGAAAGTTACAAAGGTCTCTTTCTTGTACATTTGTTATTTTTGATTTCAAGTAGGATTTTCTCGTTTAGATTGACACTGCTTGGCAAGAAATAAAGAGCATGTGAACTTTACTGTCTATATCTACTCATCAATCACGTCTTAATAACATACAAAAACATAAATCTTAAGTTTTAATCAAAACTCATAAAATAACGCAATTGATTTTGGTCGTGTAAAATATGTGGTATAAAGAATGATTAGTTTCCGAAGATAATTTGATTACTCCCCCTATTATTTATTGATTTGATAGTTGTAAGCGTGTATGAATCCGACAGCTATTGTAGATCATCCATGTTTTGGGGATTATAAGGAATTTCGGTATTGATTTGAGATTTTTTACTGCCAGCAATCTTCGTATTTCAAGAAGAACATTGGAATTTTCAATATTGATTATCTGTTGGGACTAGTAGACACAACCCAACACAGCCTTTACAAGATGATGAGAATTTATATGATAGTACATAAATTTCAGTCTATAATGATGGGTTAAATGCTCAAAACAGATATTTTATGTTGTAAATTAGTAATTCAACAATATTAATTTGGTAACTGGTTATTCTCAAATCGTTGATGTGTTGTATCATTTTTTTATTTACTGAGGTCGGAAACAATATTTTGAACCATATTTGCCAATTTTAGTCACATTTAATAACAGAAAGAATTTTGATTTTTTGGGTGATCTTCTTTTTACCATCGATGATGCAAATTTTGCATACAATTTTATGGGATGGTGGTGCCTTACAAAATATTAATCCAAAAGAGACATAGCGTACCATGAGATGATATATTTAGTTTAGAGGGTTAGAGTTACAGTGTTTAAAGTCACTTTCAACAATATTTCAGTTATATCATGGCAGACAATTTCATTGGAGGAAATCTGAGTAACTGGAGATAACCAATGACCTGCCGCAAGTCGGACAAACTTTATCATATGATGTTGTATCAGGTACACCTCGCCATGAGCGGTATTCAAACTCACAACATCATTGGTGATAAGCACTGATTGCATAGGTAGTTGTTAATCAACTACCATACAATCACGACCACGACATCCCCTGGTTTCGATTAGGACTAGAGAGGATGTGCATGTATGTTTTTAAAAACTTATCCTAGAAACTGCTTAAAATAGAATTGTAAAATTCATTAGTTGTATTTTGTAAAGTTTTTAAGCCAAGTTGTGACAGAGTTGAACTCGATTATTGCTTTGATAAAGTTCACTTTACAATTGGTTTCCAGAGATTGTCTTTAGGTACTTTCAATTTATCTTTATCAGATCATATACTCTTAGGGGAGTAAAAAATAATGAGATTGACTTTTTTTGGAGTATGCATGTGAAAAGGGTCAAGATCATTCCTATTAAAAATATAATTGTATTTCCAAATATTATCTTAAGTGTCTTACACTGGGTCTTTGCCAAGCTTGATTAGATCATATTCTATGGCGAGAGGAGGAAGCCTATTTGTTTGGTAGGACAAAGGTCAAACAAAGGTCACTATTATTACTAAAATAATATTTTTCGTTTTCAAACTTTTATTTTAATCTAACTTGCAGTGCCGTCTTTACACATGGGCATGCTGGACAGTTGCCCGGGAGAGGAGGGCCCACAAGCATAGGGCCCTATGCTAATCTATGAATGTTGTGCATAGCATGTTTCCTAATGTTTAAACACTGATTTTGGAAGTAGGAAGTACCTATGCAATAAATATATGTTTAATTTTATAGACCATTTACATTTTTATTCCTGTGAGTGATTGTACAGGTAGGTAGGTAGGTAGGGACCCCTGTACACTGCTCTGCCCGGGGGACTATATTGCTGTTAAGAGGGCCCTGCTAACTTGCATATGTGATTCCTCTTAGTGGCAAAAAGGAATAACTTTATTGAGATTCTGAGGTCAAGTGTCAAGATCACTGTTACTAGAAATAAAATATTATATGTGTTCATTTTCCTATGTAAGTCATAGAGTTCACCATAATCTTCTATGGATGCAATTTCATTTTAGCAGAATTTATTTATCGTTATATTTATGTATTTTATTCATTAATAGATAGATATCGTATTTCATATCCATTTTTCATTGTACATTATTAAGATTTTCAAATATGACATCCCTACATACCATATGAGTATCCATTTTGAGTAACTTATTGAACAATTTCAATCTTTGGTTCACAGAGTGGATTTAGAATCGTCATTAACTTTTCCACATTTAAACCCAGGCGTGGAGAGTAGGATATTGTTTTGTATCTGGTCTGACAGCCTATGGTACAAATTTTACTGTTTAAAAAATATGATTATAGGTTGATCAAGCTAGATGTATTGTGTTGAAAAAATATGGTCTTTGATACATGAATTTTACAATTTTTTCATTGAAAGTGCATACCCACTAAAGATCCGAGCAACATTTTTACTTTACTTCTTTGAAGAGAGGCCACATCAGAGGTATAATGGTTAGTGTACTTGCCTCAATTTCGGTAGGTTGTGGGTTCAAGAACCATTAAATTGGTATTTGTTACTTCTAAGGAGTAAGAGCAAAGACTGGTTGACTCGGAATCAGAATAATATGTTCAAAAGGAGTGACATGTCTACCAGCGAACTCTTGTTTCAGTGAGCTATCATTATAAAAATCAAACTCAGCGTGTTGGTCTGGTACAAAACGGACATCATGATCTCATCAAAATGTGACTTGATATCACCATGATATAGCTGAAAAAAATCCTCATTTGGCATCAACCAACAATCACTCACTCATCCTTTGAAGAGAAGGTTAATTCAAACAACAGGAATTTTAATACTTTGAGGAAATGATCCCATCAGGAATTTTACTGTTTGACGAAATAGGGTAATCCATGTTAGTAGGAATTCCACCGATTTTGAAGAAGTAGATTGATCCTTAGAGGAAATATACTCGCCAAACACATCTCTTGCTGTTGTAGCTCAAAAGAACTTATGATATATACTTTTATTATCAGAGAGAAATTGATTCGCTCTTAATGAAATTATCAAGATCTTATCAAATATGGCTATATTTACAATGAAAGGGAAAAGTAAATTACAAACAGATTTAATTTGATTTGAGCTATCGATAAATCTTTTCTGATTGTCTTGATGTTTCCTGGTTGATTTGAAATAAGAGACGAATTTTATAATAAGATTAAGACTTTTATGGGAATATGTTTTGTTTTCTTTCTTTTTTTTCTGGGAAAATGAGTTTTCTAGCCTGTTTATGAAATACATGACATTTTTTTACCATTATATTACGATATTCTGCTTGAAGACATGGTAAAATAGATATTGGATGAATGATTTAAAACCAATTTGTGGATCCAATTTTGAGATATTGTGAGTATTGAAATGCACTCTAATTGAATTCTCCCCGTAATTTGCACGATTTGCAAGTGTGGAAGTTTCTGGGTTTTGATCCCCGGTCATGTCAAACAGAAGACTATGACATTTGTATATGTTGCTTCTCTACTAATAATACTGAGATAAGGAATAAGAGCAAAAAACTGGTTGTCTCTGAGTGAGAATAATATGTCAGAGTCATAAAACTATTGAGTACTAATTTTCATACTCATGCTTCAAAATTGTCCAATCAGTGTGAAGTATTTATTTGATGCAGTGGTCTGATTGGCTGTATTTTTTTCAACTGTGAATGCAAAACTTGTACTCACAAAGTTTTATAACAGTAAGGCCAGTTTTCATTGTGGCCGTGATCGTATGGTAGTTGGATTTATAACTACCTATGCAATCAATGCCTATCACCACTGATGTTGTGAGTTTGAATCTTGATCAGCGCGAGGTGTACAACATTATGTGATAAAGTTTGTCAGTGACTTGCGACAGGTCGGTGGTTTTCTCCTGGTCCTCCGGTTTCCTCCACCAATAAAACTGACTGCCACGATACAACTGAAATATTGCTGAAAGTGGCATTAAACACGATCAAACAAACAAAAATGTACTGATATAGCTGAAAAGTCGTTTACTTGGATTTAAAAAATAATCGCTTTCTCTCTACTTTATGGAGATCATTAGAAAACATTGCTGTCATTTTATCATCCAAACTTTACGACATGATTTTATTGTAAACCCCAGTAAAGACAATTTGTTGTCAATATAAACACATTATTTTACCATCATTTCTCTTATTAAAACGAGGATCAAATGTTTTGATACTCTACTTGACGTCAAACAATGTAATGACTCGAGGAGATTGACCGAGGCCTTGTCATAGGAGATTACGATATTGGACTGGCCTTATAAAAACATTACACACGCAGGTTGTAAAAAAATCTTTAGTAAATATAAGATAAGGACAGTTATTATTGTCAAGACGTTCAAGCTGACGTTGTTGTTTTTATTGGTAGCATCATAATGTGTTTTAATGTCATATTGACGATAAAAAATTTCAGTTGATGAAGCTTATCTATCGAGTAGTTCTTTATTAGATATTTTAATTTTAAAAACTTTCCACCCCAATATAGCTGAAATATTGTTGAAAGCAGTAAAATTTGACCAAATTTTGATGTGTATAACTTCTTGGGTGATCCTCTTCCAGAATGTTTTCTGGTGTCCATGATGATCAAATGCAATTTGAATAAAAATAAAATCTTGGGTGGTTCCTTCTAAAATTCTGTCTGTTTACCTTGTCATATTACCAAGATGGCCTCTAAATAGTAATACATGTACTCTCAAACAAATAGCGAGTTTACATCTCTTGTGAGTAAATTTCTATTTTATAAACTTCTCGAGTGTTCAATATAAATTACTACTCTCTATCAGAGAGTTCATTTAAAAGTAAAATTAATCGATTTTGAAAATGGATTTAGTACAAGGCAATTTATCTAATTTCCATAGAACCAAATGATGTTATATATTTATGTGTTAAAAATAAAATCTAATTTTTATCTCAATAAATTCTTTAACCTAAATATGTAGAAAATTAAATCGTAGCTGTTGGTATTCCTATTTGTTGATCCAATAATTCGATGTGAACATTGTTGATTCCAGAAACATGTGATATTAAGTCTTGTAATCCAGACATGTCATTGTCAATTGTTTATTGTTTTATGACTGTCACGTTCAAACAAATTGAATTTCTGCGTATAATTAGATTTTTATCTTCCATGGTTCAATTTCGGTTGCAGATATTGCATGATATCAAATACTGCTGTAGATAGAAATTGCCATTGTAATTGACGACGTAGTGTCAATGAATTGGATATGGCTACTATGGGTATTGTAGTCCATTATTGGCATTGTAATTGACACTGTAGTGTTGATGTAGTCCCTTATTGCCATTGTAATTGGCGACGTAGTGTCAATGAATTGGATATGGCTACTATGGGTATTGTAGTCCCTTATTGCCATTGTAATTGACGATGTAGTGTCAATGGATTGGATAAGGCTACTATGGGTATTGTAGTCCCTTATTCCCCTCGCCAACGAAGTTGCGAAGGGATATAGTAATTCTATCGTCCTTCCGTCCGTCCTTCCGTAACATCCTTGTGAACTCTCTAGAATCAAGATCCTTCAATGGATTTTGATCAAACTTGGTACAGACTTAGTCCTTAGGTGAGTCTGGAACCCTATTGATTTTCAAGATCATAGGTCAAAAGTCAAGGTCACAGGTGTTTTTTTTACACTAACATCCTTGTGAACAAATTTGGTATATATTTAGTCCTTAAGAGAATCTGGAACCCTATTGATTTTCAAGGTCAAAGGTCAAATTTTTAGGCGAGGAGATACGGCATGCTTTGTGTTGCCCTTATTGGCATTGTAATTGACAATGTAGTGTTGATGTAGTCCCTTATTGACGATGTAGTGTCAGTGAATTGGATAAGGCTTCTATGGGAATTGTAGTCCCTTAATTGACTCCTATAGAAGTAAACATCAAACAAAAAGTGTGGTGCTGTCAAGTGGTCTTATTTCTAAGCTATTTACATTATTATACCTCCTGTGGTAGTGGATGGTGGAATGATTGTTTTTTTTAATGCCAAATGAGGATATCATTGTGAGAACAAGTTACAGATGTACACTTTGTTAAGATAAAGATGATGTCAGCTTAGTATTAGACCAACACACTTAGTTGAATTTTTATAACTTGCTAGTTTACTGAAACAACAATCTACTTAGCAGAGATTCAACAAATACCAATTTTATAGTCTTTGGTTTGACCCGAGCAGGGATCAAACCCACAATCTACTGTACTAAGGTGAGCATGCTAACCATTACACCATTGATGAACCCACAATCTACTGCACTCAAGGTGAGCATGCTAACTGTTACATCACTGATGAACCCACAATCTACTGCACTCAAGGTGAGCATGCTAACCATTACACCATTGATGAACCCACAATCTACCACACTCAAGGTGAGCATGCTAACCATTACACCATTGATGAACCCACAATCTACCGCACTCAAGGTGAGCATGCTAACCATTACACCATTGATGCGGCTGTATATATTTTCAAATGTAGTTCATTCACAAAACATGTATAATTGTACCTTTTTGAGTTATTCCCTTTGAAGTCTAAAAATTGCATAAAATTAACTTATTTTCTCTGAAACATCATTTCAAAGAGGTCTAAAAATGATTATGTTAGATAGTGCTGATAAATGAATTATGTTATTGTTGACAAAATTGATGATTAAATCGGATCAACATAAGCCAGACTTGAGACCTAATTACCCCCCCAAATTATGTTATGCCAGTATATTTTCTAATAGAATTATGATATAAAATGAAGTAGAATTGCAAGGAATCGTCAGGCAATGACATGAACAATTTATGCTTATGGAATTATCAGGATTTTCCCCTTTAATGAATTTGTGCTATTTAATGGAAACCAAATTTGTTGTGTTGTCCTATTATGTGTCTTTACATTCTGAGTGTCATGTTGTGATCTTATGATTTCCACATAAAAACGATATTCGGTTCATCTTTACTTCCAGTAGTTTGTAGGAGGGCTCATGTCTTATTTATGTTATTTCTGTTTGTTTGCATATAGTGGTGTCCAACACATATTGTGGTTTTTTTTTCTTTGTCTTGTGTACCCTATATTGCCAGTTTCTTTGAACTGTCCATTTTTGATTGCTTCTTTGGTATTCTCTAGGTTTATTTATATTGAATTGAATGAATTACATGTATAGCTATCTGTGACTGTAATTAGGGTGATATATTTCCCATCTCTAATGTGTGAAAGAATATGACTACAAC
This sequence comes from Gigantidas platifrons, assembly GCA_002080005.1. NCBI lineage: Eukaryota > Metazoa > Mollusca > Bivalvia > Mytilida > Modiolidae > Gigantidas > Gigantidas platifrons. The sequence continues at coordinate 110,493 of MJUT01042341.1, read as the reverse complement.
TGTAGTGTAGTATTTGATTTATAGATAGATTCCATTAAGACCATCAGGTCAATGACTTTATCCTTGTCAATTGTCAACCTTTTACAACTAGTGGAAATTCTGCTTATGAAGAAGGGGAGAGTGCTCATACATAGGTCGATTATACATAACCACATCATTTCACTAAAAGGGGAGCTTTGAGTCCATAAAACGAATTTAACCTTGTCATTATTTAATATATCATGCTTCATACAAAATACAATTTGGTCAACGATTTTACAGGCCAAAAAAACTACATAAAATTGCATTCAAGTCAGTCATGGCGTGAAGTCAGCTTTTGTGTATTTACAAATATTAAAGAGGTTCTGTGATATATGTGAAATAGAAAGGTCTGCTGTCAACAATTTTACCACATAAATAGACTACAATAAAACTACATAAGATTGCATTCAATTCTTAGTCAACGTCAGTAAAGTTGTGACGTCAGTTTTTCTGTATCTACAGATATTAAAGAGGTTCTGTGATATATGTGAAATAAAAAGGTATTGATTGGAAACATTTCTATGGGAAAATGGGTTAATGGTTATTGTTATTTATTGTTACTTTCAACAATATTTCAGTTTTATTACGACTTCCAGACATAATGGGGGAGGAATGACTGCACAGGTACATTGTATAATGAATTGACTCGTGCAACTCACGACATTGGGTAGGTTTCTGAAAACCGTTACACTTGCTGTGGGCAACATTGCTAAATCTCATATCAGTGGTAATGAAATGGGAAATGATAGAAGATCTTCTAAAGAAAAGTGACAAAAATATAGCACACGTACTTAAACAAAGTAATGTGCAAAATTTACAGTTCCGAAATAATGTAGTTTGTTTAAACTAACGTCAATCTCCCACTGACAGGCATAGGAAACAATAGCCGATTTTGGCTATCCTGTTTAAGCTGTTTTAACGTCAATCTTCCTCAGGTGACGTTAGCCTATTTTGGCTATCCTGTTTAAGCTGTTTTAACGTCAATCTTCCTCAGGTGACGTTAGCCTATTTTGGCTATCCTGTTTAGACATTTTGATATTCAAACTCCCATGGACTTCTTATATTATTTTGCGTTCGGATCTTTTGACTATACGTATACTTGATGAATGTTATTCCAGAAACGTGTCTTTTGCACTAAATGAGATAACTACATCATTATTAAGAAGGACAATTTAGTAGTATGTTACTATCTTAATGCATCTGAAATATGACCAGATGAGAGGCCTTTGGTGACATATATCAATCTAAATAGTTTTTCAAGTACCACAAGACTACTAAGATGAAAACAAGTAAATCATTGCACAGATCCTAGGAACCTCCTTCCCAATTGAGTTTTTTTCTGTCTATAAGTCGTCTACAATGGTCGGATACAAACACGTTGTTATGCCGACACTTGTTTTGATTAATTTAATTATTTCTGGTGTCTTACCATATGATACTTTATCATGTTCTTGTTGTTAAAGTCCTAATACTAGATAATTTTGATACATTGGGAATTTTAGTGAGAAGCTATAAGGTCGGTTACAGTAAAGGCTTAAATGAAGATTGATGTTACTAGTTCATTCGCTTTTAAGTCAACGATTCTCTTGTGGTGAAAATCAATATATAACAAAATCATCATTTCTCTACTGTAAATTCAAACGAGTTGTCAATTTGTATTTTATTTGAACTTAGATAATTTCGATTAAGCGACCAATTCTGTCCATTACGCTACGTTTTTTCCCTCGGTAAAGACCTATTTTGCCATTTGTTTATAAAGGCTTATAATTGGAAGGCATTTGTGACCATCCATTCAAATGATGGTAATAAATTGAATTTAATAACCTCTATTAACATGGTTAATAACGTTCGTTTGTGAAGGGACATAACACATTTAGTATTTCATTATATCAGTCAAACAAAGTTAAGATCTTTCGCTAGAAGACGGGGAAAATCAATTTGGTGGAAAGTATGGTGTTTAATAACGGGAAAGGTGCTTATTTGTCAGACTTTTTATTGGGAAACGTGTTATTTCTGCATATTTAATACAAAAATTTTCGGGAGGTGTTTTTCTGTACCGAATAATGTACTAGTAGTTGTTTACACGAAATTTATTTTATTATTAGAAATTTGACACTCCTCGCAAAAACAATAGGATAGTCCTGTCGAATATTCTTGACATAGTGATTGGCAGAGTTGTTTCAATAAAACTAGAAAGGAAACAAAAATCCATTACGTTGCTGTTTTTGGCTGAGAATATGTTTATGCTAGACTATATCAATAAAAATACTATTAGAATTAAAGCTGTGTTGGTTCAATATCCTGTGTAAAATCATGATATTAAACTACAGGACTTCTAGGGAGGTCCTCCTCCTCGTAATTATCCATCACGGGTAATTCTGTGCTCATGTCTGTCATAGAATCATGCCAAGTTTAATTATAGGAAATACAGTCATATCTGTATATAAAGGATACACGAAAATGTGGTCTTTTTGTGCAGGTGGTCTTTATATACAGGTTAAAATTATATGCACTATTCATTAATAGGAAAAATGAGACTTCCCTTTATAGACAGTGATTTGTTATATAGATGTGCCCTTTAAGGCAGGTTTTACTGTGTTTAGAAACTGCAAAAACTAGAAATGACGTAATTTTGTACATTATATAAATTTAAATGGTGTTTTCTAGGAAATTGATTGTAATTAGATCTTATTGAAAAAGATGAGGAGAAGCTATTTGAAATCTCACTCACTTTTTATGTTTCAGAGTTTAACAGTGATCATTTCTCACTTACGGAAAATGAGCTTAATTTCCAATTTGTAAACATTGTGAAAAAGCATTCAAATATCATGAACATAGCTGAAATAATTATATATGCTGCTCAATTGATGTTAAACAACAATCAATCAATCATTTAAATTACTTAATTTTTGTGATGTTTAACCATTAAAAGCATAATATCAACTTTTTATTTTCAATTTTTCAGGAATCATCCTGTAATTACCATGATATAAAAAAAACTTTAAATAAAATTCTCACTAATAATTGATAAAAAAAAACACCACTCCCTTAAAAGCTAAAAGAATTTTTTAGTATGAGTCAAGTATGTATGTGAACCAAACATTAAAAGCTTCTAAAACAATACAATTTGAAAATGTAACATTAAAATAGTGTTGGGTAACATTACAATAAACCACTCCTCAGGCAAACTTCTAACTCAAATTTATAATGGCAATGGATCCTTTTTACATAGATTTTTTCTTTCCTCTATCACTGCCAAGACTTTTATCGGACTTGACAATATATATAAGTAACACTGCGGGTGTCTTATAAGAAGGATGAACTGCTTACCCTTCACGAACACCTGGGTTCACCCCCAGTTATTGGTGGGGTCCGTCCATCTTATTAGTTTTCTGTCTTGTGTTTTATTGTTTTGTTTGTCTTCGTCCTGTGTCTTGTGCACCCAATGTTGCCAGTGTCTTGTGCACCCAATGTTGCCAGTGTCTTGTATGCCCAATGTTGCCAGTGTCTTGTGTGCCCAATGTTGCCAGTGTCTTGTGCACCCAATGTTGCCAGTGTCTTGTGTGCCCAATGTTGCCAGTGTCTTCTGCACCCAATGTTGCCAGTGTCTTGTGCACCCAATGTTGCCACTGTCTTGTACGCCCAATGTTGCCAGTGTCTTGTGTGCCCAATGTTGCCAGTGTCTTGTGCACCCAATGTTGCCAGTGTCTCTTGATTCTTGATTGGTCCTTCGGTTTTCTCTAACGTTTTTTTAATAAAAAAGAGGTGGGCAAGACAACAACAAAAACCATGGTAATCAAGGTTCTGGCCTTTGGCTTGCACAAAAAATGGATGGATTAAACTGTTTTGGGATCCTACACTCCCCTCCCCCTTATAACTAGAACTCAAGCTATGTTTTGGGATTATCACAATCCAAATGTAATTCTAAATTTAAGCGTTTTTATATTTATTTTTTAGATGAGTGGTTAAAATGTTGCCCATTCTATTTAAGAGCAATGAAAAGGACATTCTTTAACTTGTATACAGACTATAAATTTTTTGAATTTTTATTCATTGAAATTTGTAAGAAAAGAAACCCTTTTTGCCAGCATTAAAGGGAAATAACTCCAATACAATAAAATTTTATTTTAGAATTAAGTCGGAAATGTGCAAATTGTCTGTAATGAGAGTCACCAGACATCACATGATCTGTCATTTTGTTATTAGCTATAGGTGGCAGGTTCTGCCGATTATGTACTTTCAATAAAATTGTTTAACTTTAAATATTTCATTTGGTAACCAATAAAATACAAGTTTTTCATTTATTTTCCGATTGAATCAACAACATTGATTGAATTAAGAAAATATTGTACAGACATTTTATGAGGGTAAAACCTAATTTGTGTTTGCGTTAGTGCTATGAATTGTGGGTAAGATGAGATATTTCCATCTTGACTAGTATATTCCGTCTTTTGATGATAGACATTTTATCATCATTAGAAATGCAATTTCATTAACCGATTTTTTGTTTTTTCACGTAATAAAATAAGACTAACAACTGTTATGGAGGGTCCATAGTTTCTACAATCTTGTAGCCACGACATAACTGAAATATTGTTGAAAGTGGCAATAAACACCATAACCCTATAATCTTTTATGTGTACTTACATAAGCTTGCTTGAAAGACTCTTTATGAAATTAAATTTATGAATTTCAAAATGAAAATTTAAGGTCATTCAATTTATCGGTCCTTACTATTGAACTATTTGACCAGAAGGTGTTTTGACATCACTTGGTATCTGTTGGTCATGTTTTCTCATGCATTTTTATCTTCTCGAGAACTTTCAAACCATCCCTGACTTGGATGATGATTTTTTTTTTGGTGGAGTAATTCAGACTTACATAAATGAAGTTGATCGTCTATTGCAGGTGAGGGGTCTAAAAGAGGGATATTAAGTAAATCTTTTAAAATATTCTTCTCGAATCTGCAATAGATTTGCTATAATATTTTGCTTATGCATCAGTGAGATATGTAGAATCAAGTTTTAGCAAAGCAATGGGGTTCTATTAGTTCTGATTCCTTGGTTCCAAATTTAACATACCATTGTCTGCATTTTTTAAAAATCATTTTCTTAAGGACTGGCCGATATTTGTATTTGACCTGAATCGTGACTGTTATATGAAGATTCATTAAAGAATATATAAATGAAATCCCATTGGCTGGATTTGTTTCCAGAGGGGGGAGGGTATTGGGGGAATTCCAAATAGTTCTGGCTTGTTTTATTCTTGTGTTCGATCCATTTATATTTTTGTACCTAGACAAATTTAATTGCTTATACTTTTTTTTCTGCAGGTAAAACAGGTTCTTATGTTGCCTGGAGATCTTTATTTTGCTTTTTATTAAAACTTTCATGTGTTAGAGGATTCAAATTAGACAAAAAGCTTTATTAATTTCATAAATTGATATCTGAAATTCGAATAATGTTAAATATAGACATAAATGATAAATTTAGCAAAAATATTGATTTCTTGTTAGGATGAATTGGGTCAATTGTGTTGGTGTAAATTCCTGATGGACATTGACGAAAATAAAAAAAAAAGAATCTAGGTATACTGACAAATGAGGAATATAATTATACCCCCTGCAAACAAAGTTTGGGGGGGGGGGGGTATATAGGAATCACCCTGTCCGTCCGTCCATCCATGTACTTTGTAAGC
>MJUT01042341.1:94099-104762 GCA_002080005.1 Gigantidas platifrons | reverse complement strand
AACGGCTGATTGGATTTTTATGAAACTTTACACACTTGTAGTACACTACCTGCAGATGTGCATGAAGGAATATGGTTGCTGTCCAAAATTTAAAAGGGGAGATAATTCAAGTTATACTTTCACGAAAAAGGGGGTGGCATGTACCTTGTAAGTGCAACTCCTCCTAAATGGCTGATTGGATTTTTATGAAACTTTACACACTTGTAGTACACTACCTGCAGATGTGCATGAAGGAATATGGTTGCTGTCCAAAATTTAAAAGGGGAGATAATTCAACTTATACTGTCCACTTATACTTTCACAAAAAGGGGGGGCATGTACCTTGTAAGCGCAACTCCTCCTAAACGGCTGATTGGATTTTTTATGAAACTTTACACACTTGTAGTACACTACCTGCAGATGTGCATGAAGGAATATGGTTGCTGTCCAAAATTTAAAAGGGGAGATAATTCAACTTATACTTTCACGAAAAGGGGGAGGGCATGTACCTTCTAAGCGCAACTCCTCCTAAATGGCTGATTGGATTTTTATGAAACTTTACACACTTGTAGTACACTACCTGCAGATGTGCATGAAGGAATATGGTTGCTGTCCAAAATTTAAAAGGGGAGATAATTCAACTTATACTTTCACGAAAAGGGGTTTTGGGGGGGGGCATGTACCTTGTAAAGCGCAACTCCTACTAAACTGCAAGCGGGGGGTATCACTCAGTGAAGTCACTCACAGTTCTATTTACAATTGTATTTGGCAGTAAGCATTTAATTACAATTGTATTTGGCAGTAAGCATTATTGTAATATGTTATTTAGCATAAATATAAAATGAAGGTAGCATATTCTACTATGTCAGACCAACAAGTAATATGAAATTTCTAGCTTGTACAAGTAAAGGTCTCAGGGCCTATGGGATTCAAGTCAAAAAGGTAATCTTAAACCTTAGCCAATTTTGGCTATGCCTTTGGTTTTTTTGCTCTCTGGTTTTAAAATTATTTGGCTTTGAGGAAACTAGATGAAGGTTATTTCAGAAACGTATCATTCACACTAAATTTGATGTCTATGTTATTATTACTATAATAGACTTAAGTTAATAGATTGAAAATCTAAATCAGGCTTTCAGATATAAGAAGATTCATATTAAGAAAAAAATCTTTCTTAAATTTTATAATTTCTATTTATATAAGTAGCAGAAAATACAATATTTTTTAAATACAAATAAAGTTATTTTAAGACGTTAAGGATAAATTTAGCAAAAGTATTGATTTCCTATTATGCTGAATTGCGTCAATTGTGTAATATAGAAATTCCTGCCGAACATTGACAAATTAAAAAAAAATAATCTATGTATACTGACAAATGAGGAGTACCTTGTAGTTCTGTGAAATAATGGCATTTAGTTAAGTTCAGGGAAATAATGGCATTTAGTTAAAATGTCACTACTTAAATTGAATCAGATACTGCTTATTTTCTCACAACACAGATTGATTTCAATACAAGGAAGAAATTAATATTTCTATCTGTTCTTGGTTATGATCTGGAAAGATATAAACGATAGAATTAATACACCTGATATCCCATTGTCGTGAGAATTGCTAAAAAACGATGTTTTCTGCCTTATTTTATCATTCATCTGAAGATTATGCTGTCTTCAGAAATTTATTGCTCCCTGTAGGATTAATACAAATGTCTCAAGCTTGATTTATTCTTTTCAAAAAGAAGGATTAGTCAAAGAGAAAAATAAATGTGTCTGAATTAATTGTTGTAAATGGTACTAAAATATGCCCGGTATCGGTATCGTACAATGTCTATAGGGGATGATTCTTAAATCTTTACAACTCAAGATTGTTAGGATTCAGGCCAAATCTTATTGCCCTAGTGTATTCTCTAAGATCTGGCCTCATAGTCATAAAACTTTTGATTGCGAGTTTTGTACTCGTACTCCAAAATCGTCCAATCAGAATGCTGTATTTATTGGATATGACATTCTGATTGGATGTGTTTCAAGTACGAGTACAAAACGTGTACTAGAAAGTTTTATGACCATGGCGTGAGACCAGATCACTTAAATGCTATTGCCATATTGTTTTTTTTTAGCTCACCTTGCCAAAGGTAACGTGAGCTTTTGCCATCACTTGGTGTCTGCCATCCATTGTCTGTCTTTAGCTAACTTTTCACATTTTAATATTCTCTGAAACCTCTCGGCCAAATGAACTGAAATTTGGCAGGAAGCATCTATGGAAGGTCCTTTATACAGATTGCACATTTTGTCCCGATCCGTTAGCAAACATGACCGACACAGGCACTTCTTGTTTCTGATTGGTTGATTTCTAAAAAATCTTCATCTCTGAAACCGTTTGGCCAAATGATCCGAAGCATGGTAGAAAGCAACTATGGAAGATCCCCTTAATCTAACCCAACCCTTCCCCTTCCCTTAACCCAACACTTTCCCTTCCCTCCCCCTTAACACAACCCTTCCCTTTCCTCCCCTTAACCCAACCTTTCCCTTCCCTTCCTTTCCCTTAACCCAACCTTTCCCTTCTTTCCCCTTAACCCACCCCTTCCTTCCCTTTCCTCCCCCTTAACCCATCCCTTCCTTCCCCTTAACCCTTCCCTTCCTTCCCCTCCCCCTTAACCCTTCCCTTCCTTCACCCATCCCCCTTAACCCACCACTTCCCTTTCCTCCCCCTTAACCCAACTCTTTCCTTTCTTTCCCCTTAACCCAACTCTTTCCTTTCCTCCCCCTTAACCCAACCCAACCCAACCCAACCCTTTCCTTTCCTCTCCCTTAACCCAATCCCTTTAACCTGTTTAGGGGTTGACCCTTGTTCAGGTACCAGTTATATATATACATAGATGTTAATGAAGTTGGGAACGATTTTGCAATGTGCCCTTATATAACAACATCTATAAGAAAACTGGATTTCAAGGAAAGAAATGTAATATAAAGTATTATAAAATTCATGATATTTGTATAGAATAGGTAAACATGGCAAAACATTTTAGCAAAAAAACTGTTATTTAAAAGTTGAATTACAGCAAAACTTAGTTAAATATGTTTAGCTTGTCATTATAGATTTTATTAATATTTCAACTTTTGACAAAGAAGTCTTGAAAAAATGCTAAGCTAGAATTATTTAAATACTATTTCTAACAAAGGGCAGTAATTTTTTTTTATAAATAGGTATGCATGTACATGTAATGTCTTTGTTTTGCTGTAGGGCATGTGTACAGTTAGTTAATTTATACTCACTTTGATAATTACATAAATTCAATGCTAATCTTCTTGCAATATAAAAAGGTAAATATATTGTAAACCTTTCTGAAATAAGATGGAAACTATGGATGTTTATGTATTCAATTTATGATCTCATGGATTGTTGTACTTTTCTTGAATAGAGGAAATTTTAGTGATGCATTCTTTTCTGGAATTAGAATAAGAAGTTATTTTGTCTGTCTTTTCTCTGGTCAACATAAGTGTTAATTGTTGTCGATTTAAAGATACAAAGAAATGGGTCAAAAAAGTTGCAGATTATTTTCAAAATGTTAAAGAAATTATTGTAAATGATTGTGAAGGATTCCGTTCTTATTTGTTGTGTAATTTTTCAATAGCAGCATCCTTGAGTCCGTCATCTGTCATTCCTTAACTTTTCACATTTTAATCTTCTAAGAAACCAATTAGCCAAATGAACAGAAATTTGGTAAGAAACAACTATGGAAGGTTCTGTATAAACTTTCCTCAAAACAGAATGAAAGGTGAACGACACAGGCTCAGCCCACTGAGCCTCTAGCTTTAAGTTTTTGGGACCCACTCAGAATATCAAGATTCAGGCCAAGCACAATTGTTCTTGTGTATGCTTTAAGCTCTTTCATTGACAAATGTTTGGCTTTTAAATAAATGTTATTTCTTTGTTGTATTCTTGATCCTTTCCCACTAACAAATATTGGGATGTAGATCTAATGATATTGTCCTGTTCTTTATAGTTCCCTGTTTCTATATAGAAAAAATCCATGGAAACCCAACTTTACTAAATCAGTTATTGATAAAATACAATGTTTATGTTTTGGGACAGCGACTGTCATCTCTGAAGATGATTTTGTTTTTATGGAACAACAATAAAATTCAGTTAATATCGCAATATAGAAATCATAATTATTATTGAATGTGATTATATTTACCATTGCCATAGTAACTACAATATTGTTTTCAATGTGTAATTCCACAAATAGTATATAAATTATATTTTCCAAATTTTTATCTTCCATTCCATTTTCTTGTATATTATACAAACATATTTTGATACTTTTCTTTAGTTTTGTAAGATATTAAACTACAGTAAATCTAATGCATTTTAGTAATTAAATTGATGAAGTATCACTTAATTTGAATTTCCAACGTTTGGTCTATTGCGCCATCGATACAGCGTAGTGGCTATATTGTATGAATGTGACAGGGTTTGATTGTAATATACAGAATTAATATCCTCGTACAATTTCCAACGTTTGGTCTATTGCACCATCCATTCAGCGAGCGGTTATATTGTATAAATGTGACAGGGTTTGATTGTAAATATACAGAATTAATATCCTCGTATAAAGACAGACACAGCTGATTAATTTGGTGTATTTGTATGGTCAATTACTCTTACTCAAAACTTTTAGTTTAGTTGTAGATTGAAACTACGTCTTCGTAGGTTTAATAAGAATAGAATCTCTCCGACTGGACTGTGTCGAAGGGGATTATGATCGATGTTTCTGGTCTTTAAAAAATTTAGATTTTTTTAATATTTGATTTTAATTTTAACTGCTAATCCTTGCCAAGTTTTAGATTAAAAGATTGATTTTTTTTTTAAGTATCGGCAGGTTTTTAGATTAAAAGAATAATATAGAAAATTATTGATGTGTTTTACTATAAATAGATTTCGCAGAGCAGTATCTCATCAAAGGAAAATTTAAATGTAACTGCTAGTCTGTATTAACATAAGAAAATGAAAATATCGCCAAATGTCAGTGATTGAATCAGGCCAGTAAAACACTACACGTTCCTGTCTTATTCTTTTTTTTTTTTAATGTCAAGGGACTACTAGTGGATTTTTCGTGTTGTTTTTTTTACGAAAGAAGTAAGTGCTGTTTATTACTATGCATCACTCTGGAAATTCAGCAGATGTAACGAACTACTGTCATAAAAAATGTATGTGAACAAAATTCTAACAGTGAAATCATTGTAATACATTGACTAAGATTATACGACCATGTTTTTATGGTCATTTACGGAAATGACTCCCGAGTTAATCCATTAGAAGTAGGAAATTCACCATCAATCAAAGATTGTTGTTTTATAGTTTCTTCTGATTTATTAAAGTGATCAGAAAATTGAGGGTCTTGAAAGAAACAAAATGGTCAAAACTGTTTTTGTGTTTTTTTTGGGGGGGGGGGGGATTACTTGCTCCACCTNTAATCTGAAGAATTACCAAAATTAAAACAATTGACCAAAGCGAGATAACGGACCAAGTTATCTGAGCCCATGCGATAAGGGATTTAAAAGTGAAATTTTAAATCCTATTAAAGAAAACTGAAAGTGGCCTTGTGAATAGTAGATAATATGCACGGTCAATTTAATATACTGGTGGAGTAAGCCAGACTGCCAGGAAAAAACGACAGACCTACCTCTAGTAGCTGACAAACTTTCTCACGTAAAGTAGTATTAAAGGAAAAGACCAGTCAGTTGAAAAGTTGTTTTAATTCAATTCATTATAACTTGTTATTCGTAAATAACTTATTATTTAAGAAAAAACACCTTTATTAACATTAATATACCCAATTAAAAATATGAATATTTGGAATTTCCTGTCGTAGTGTAAGCGGCCATGACACCTCTTCATGTGACGTCACGCAGTCAGATCATGTTAGTTGAATAAATAACATGTATCTGACTCTTTTCAACATCGTGCCCATTTGGTTATGTTTTAATATCAGATCAACTGCAATACAATGTTTATAATTGTATATGGTTCTAATTTTGTTCTTAATATTCCCATTCCATGTTACATTTTCATAAAACAAAGGAGTTTATTTGTACGATGAAAAAAGGGGGGGGGAAGTGTTCTACGTATAATTTCATGTTTTACGTGATTGGCCGTAGGTTAAATAACTGTCAGTTTTAAGTCGTTTTATGCTTACACATGTTTTTTTTTCTTTTTTTGTCCCCAATGCTGTTGTAATTTCCCGTGTTTTTCGTGGTTACTGGTCGATGTGTTGACAAGGATAGTCCTGACCGGTAATTACAAAAAAAAAAATTCTTCTCACATTTTCCTTTTCATTAGTGCAATAAAATGCTTGACATGAAGTCATAATGATATTGTAAATATCAAAAGATAAATATACGACGTTATTTTACGATTTACATAATTTTTAATGATAAAATTGCAACTGATACAATGCTGATATATACCGACTTTGACTACGTCATGGGCAGGATAAATCTGAGAATAGATTATGATCACATTATAACTTTTGTCTCCTCCACATTGAAGAGTTTTGAAAAATGGTGATCCCCATTATTTGGTGCTACAGGCAACTTCAATTATCAAATTCTACCTTGTGGTATACTATTTTTAACATTCATTAACACAAATGTCTTTTATTTACTGTCATTTAAATTTTCACGCTAACTTGTTAAGACCATGTCCTTTTCCTTTACGTACACCTCGAAATAGGTGGGAATCCAGTACACCTCGAAAAGGGAATAGAATGATGATAGGCACTGATTGCTTTTTATAGGTAGATTCTAAATACCATACAATAAAGGTTGAGGTATAAATCCCTCCTAAAAACACTGTCCTGTTAATACAGTATAATTTCTAATCCTTTTAAAAATAGAATGTATGATTGCAGAAAAAATATTGCTCCGTTCATTAACCGATTTTCAATGGAAACTTGACAAATTGTAATAGGCTGTTTCTGTTAGGTAATCACCATGCTAATTAAAGAAAATAACTCATGTGAGTGCAATGTATTTTTTTAATTCTCTATTGTTTTTAACTGCAGATTTGAAGTCCTAGAGTTTTTAAATGTGCATTTGCTCTGCTTGGGCAATCTAATTAAAATTAGATGTTCGTAAGATCTTACGCTCGTGAATCCCTAATCACCAAAAAAGAAGCTCTAACGGACTTGTTATATTAATAAGATTGAGGATTAGGATTATAGTGATTAACACCACTTTCAACAATATTTGAAAATACCAAAGGGATAATCAGAATCCGTAGATGAAATAAGGACAGACAATACAATGGCGAAAAGAAAATAGGATGAAAATACAAATAATGGTCTGTCAAACTCTGCACAGAAAACAAATGACTAAGCAACCTGAACCTCTTTATCAAGTGTATCTCGACGTGTGGTCTTGTAACAGTGTATTCTTTCCTTTTGGATAAAACACACTAAGGTAGAAATTCCACGACAGAAATACACTAGTGTATTTCTTCTGACGGAATAAACACACTAGTGCAAGGTAGTAATACACTAGGGTATTTTACGTACCCGGACATTCTACACACCGGAAAGAAAGTACACTTACAGTTGAACATACAAAACTAGATAGCAATGCATTTTGTCTGTTTACACTAATAAGAAAAGTTTGAAGATATATAGGGAGTAATCAGAAACCATAAATTGAAGGACAGACAATACAATGGCCAAAAGAAAAAGGACAAAAGACAAACAATGATCTACAAAATAATGCACAGAAAACTACAGATTGAGCAACACGAACCCCACTAAAAATAGGGAGTGAACACAGGTGCTTGAGGAGGATAAGCAGAGGGGGTGAACACAGGTGCTTGAGGAGGATAAGCAGAGGGGGTGAACACAGGTGCTTGAGGAGGATAAGTAGTTCCTGGTCCACTAGTGGTACATGTCATGTAGCTCTCAAACCACACAAACATCATATGATATGGAAATTGTGTTGTATACCAGTAATGTAAATAAATGTAGATCACAAATAAAACATGAAGCTATTTTGACCTTTTGAGTTACCAGTTTTAGTGTTAAAAAAAAATTTCAATTGAATTCAATTTGAATATTACATTGAAATTCACTAACATCTTTATAACATACAAATACTTGACATAAATTGTATATATATAATTGTATTGAATTTTTAATTTGGGAATGTAAGGATACTCATGAAATCCTTCATGCTGAAGTGAGTAAAATGTTACTTTAAGAATTTTGACAGCAAGAGCCCCTATTTTGTCTCTTCACGCTGAAGTGAGTAAAATGTTACTTTAAGAATTTTGTCAATGAGAGCCCTTGTAATATCCCTCCACGCTTAAGTGAGTAAAATGTTACTTAAACAATTTTGTCAACAAGAGCCCCTGTAATGTCTAGTAGGAATTTGTAAGTTAACGACAAAGCTGATTATTGTAGAATCATTCTTTATTGAGGATCAAGTCCATTAATGGTCGGCAGTATAAATTATATTGACTCGTGAAGTAGTTCCGTGTAATATTTCTTTCTAAGCATGTTATTTGTCGGTAGAAAAGTCAATCTGATAATACATACGTTTATTTCTTAATAGTGGACAAAATCACTACTTGTCACTTGTTAATGATGACCACCACTCGTTTACTTCTCTAGTATGTACATAAACATATGGTAATATAATAAACTCAAACAAGGTTATTTTTGTTATTTTAGAGGAAAATAATGCAAAAAAAAACACCAGCTTATTTTTGTTATTTTAGAGAAAAATAATGCAAAAAACAGCTTATTTTTGTTATCTTAGAGCAAAATAATGAAAAAAAACCCAGCTTATTTTGTGATCTTAGAGGGAAATAATGCAAAAAAACATCTTATTTTTGTTATTTTTAAGAGAAAAAAAAATGCAAAAGATCAGCCGACCCAGTATATTAAAAAACAATGTACAAAAAAAGGGGGGGGGATTTTTCCGTCATTTTTTAATCCATCTTGAAGAAATTTGAATAATGATTTAGTATTGTCACTAGTAAGTAAGCTAAGACCTGAAGTGATCGTCTGCTAGAATGAAAAGCATTACATTTGATGCTTCAGTTAGCATGTAATTTGCTGCTTCCTATCGGCAACATAAAACTTTTTTTTCCGGTAATTGGACCAATTAATGAACATTTAACAATTCAAAATGAAATCTCCTCCTGTTAAGGAGTAGCGAGCTAGATAAATCTTGCCGTTATTTTTGCATACTATGGTTTTAGGCCTTTTCTGTAGATAATTATATTGGTTTTAAGGAGTGTTGACGTAGATTTAGTAGTTTTAGTGTTTTACTTTATAATGCACGATATAGCTGAAATACAATTAATTAATCCATCAATACTTTATGAATATGTTTTTACTACAGTAATTCTCCTCTTATAAGGCCTCCCTTTATACAATGAAAAATGGGGCCTTAAAAGAGGAGTGGTCTCCCTTGAGGGGAGAATATAGTAATATGCTACTATTTCAGAGCCTCTGTAATCTGGCCTGACTAAGAGGGGTGGTCTCTCTTGAGGGGAAAATATAGTAGTATGCTACTATCTCAGAGCATCTGTAATCTGGCCTGACTAAGAGGGGTGGTCTCCCTTGAGGGGAAAATATAGTAGTATGCTACTATCTCAGAGCATCTGTAATCTGGCCTGACTAAGAGTGGTGGTCTCTCTTGAGGGGAGTATATAGTAGTATGTTACTATCTCAGAGCCTCTGTAATCTGGCCTGACTAAGAGGGGTGGTCTCTCTTGAGGGGAGAATATAGTAGTATGTTACTATCTCAGAGCATCTGCAATCTGGCCTGACTAAGAGGGGTGGTCTCTCTTGAGGGAGACCAGTCAGTAGTATTATGCTGTTACAATGCAGCTTAAACATGGTCTGATAAGAGTGGTGGCCTTTGGTGGAAGTGTCCTTATAAGAGGGGTGGCCTTATTAGAGGGTGGACTTTGGTGGAAGTGTCCTTATAAGAGGGTGGCCTTTGGTGGAAGTGTCCTTATAAGAGGGGTGGCATTTGGTGGAAGTGTCCTTATAAGAGGGGTGGCCTTGGTGGAAGTGTCCTTATAGGGGGTGGCCTTTGGTGGAAGTGTCCTTATAAGAGGGGTGGCCTTAGTTTAAGTGTCCTTATAGGGGGGGTGGCCTTTGGTGGAAGTGTCCTTATAGGGGGTGGCCTTTGGTGGAAGTGTCCTTATAAGAGGGGTGGTCTTGGTGGAAGTGTCCTTATAAGAGGGGTGGCCTTGGTGGAAGTGTCCTTATAGGGGGTGGCCTTTGGTGGAAGTGTCCTTATAAGAGGGTGGCCTTTGGTGGAAGTGTCATTATAAGAGGGGGACTACTTGTTATAAATCCAAGGGAATTTTGCAATAAGACCTATAATCTAAACTCCTTAGGGATAACCTTGGTATAGAGCTAAGACATTGTTTTTGCACTACAGGATACAACTCAGAAAGGTACGTCTGCTAGTTAAGCTGGACAAATCAAATACACTTACACATTCTAATGATGGGACATAAATGTCAGAGTGACTCGTGTTTGTTAAATGCCATGCCCCAACCATGTTAAAGACCGCTTGCTGCAGCTCCTAACGACTCGTGTTTGTTAAATGCCATGCCCCAACCATGTTAAAGACCGCTTGCTGCAGCTCCTAACTACTCGTGTTTGTTAAATGCCATGCCCCAA